>JAJOOH010003328.1:0-25358 GCA_029582605.1 Solanum gracilifrons | reverse complement strand
TAATATAGAATCCCCAACAGGTGTAGAAACACAAAAGGGTTCACAAAGTCTTTCAGGAAGAACATCAAACTTATTTGCAACATAAGGAGTTACAAAAGTTAAACTTGCTCCTGCATCTAACACTGCATACACATCAAAAGTAAAGACTTTGATCATACCAGTGACAACATTTGAAGAATTCTCTTGCTCATGACGACTCGTGATGGCAAAGAGGCGATTTGCACCTCCACCGGTACTAGAAGTAGCTCCTTTAGGTGCCGTCCTATGTGGGGGAGCAACTGATGAAGATTGGGCCTTACTGCCCAGATTTCCACTACCTTGCTTGGTCTTTGGGCACTTTTTCATGAAGTGACCCTCTTGTCCACACTTGAAGCAACTTGTCTGGCCTTAACGATACTTCCCTGGATGGAATCAACCACACCTAGCACATGCAATACCCCGCTTACTTCCTTGTGCTATACTATTCTGAGACTGTGCAGGTCCAACTCTGAAGTTCTGCGAATTTTGTCCCGCATACTCACTTTCATTTCTGGGTGCAGGTGTATTAACAGATGATGGAGCAGGTCCTTTTTGCCTTTGTTTAATGGACGGAAGGTTCGCACTAACTTTCTGCTGCACGGACTCATTACCGGTCTTATCTCTCTTATTTCTGAACTCTTCTCTGTCCCTCAGCTTTTCTTCCTCAACTTGTTGTACATAGACCATCAACCTTGATATGTCCATGTCCCCGATAAGCATTGCAACCCTACCTTCTTTACTCGACAGCCGAGACAGCCCAGCAACAAACAAACTCATTCTATTCCTCATGTCCGCAACCATCTCCGGAGAATAGCGGGATACTTGTGTGAACTTCAGACTGTACTGATAAACACTCAAAGACTCCTGCTTCAGAGTGAGGAACTCACGTACCTTGACCTCTTTCAATTCTCGAGGAAAGAAACTCCCCAAGAAATCTTCCTCAAAACAGGCCCAACTCGCTGGTGGTGCATTCTCAACTCTGCCCCTTTCCACTGGTCAAACCAAGTTCTAGCAACATCCTTCAATTGATACACAACTAGTTCAACCCGCTCAGTATCTGCCATATGCATCACATAAAAAATCTTTTTCAACTCCTCAATGAAGTACTCTGGATCCTCAGTAGTGCTTGAACCCATAAAACTCGGAGGATTCATCCCCAAGAACTCATGAATCCTTGAAGTGTCATCTCCTTCATGTCTAGCTCCTCTCTGCTGACCAATCTGATTAGTTACAGCTTGACTCAACATCCTAATGGCCCTTCTGAACTCGGCATTAGAAACTTCCCCTTGTGGTTGCACTCCCGGGGCATAAGGTAACTCTTGCTCATCAACATAACGTCCAGGAAGACGCCCTCTGCCAACTCTATATGGAGGCATGACTATCTGAAAACACGCGCAAGCACGGATTAGGAAGAAACTTTTTAGAGATCAACTCTAATGCACGAGATGAGTGTGAAAGAAGTGTGAAATCTTCCTAAATATTGCAGCCTCCCAATTATTATTGTGGCGCACTTCACACCAATAACTAGGACTCTACAGAAACGGCTTCATAGACTACCTAGGACTCTTGAACTCTGTGCTCTGATACCAAGTTTGTCACGCCCCGAGCCTACACCCTGGGCGGGACCGGCACTCGAAAACCATTGCTAGCCCCAAGCGAACCCTTGGCCTGGCTTTCTTAACTCAGTGGAAACTTAACTCGACAACATAACATAATGCAATGAAAGGTTATAAAACAACCAACTAATAAAATCTGGCCAAAAGGGCAACTCGAGTCTCAAAATAGAATATTATATATATACATAGATGTGAGACTCAATACTGACTGACTGACTGCCTATGAAGCCTATAAAAATACTGAGATGGATGTTGGACAGACCCCGCAACATCATGATAACGCAAAACTAAGAGAAACAAAATATCTGAGTCCTCCGGAAAGCAAGGAGGCTCACCACTGACTCTGGAGTGCGCAACTGGATCAACGACGTGCTGGATGCTGATCCGGGGTACCTGCGTCTGCATCGTCATAAGATGAAGGCTAACTGGCATCAGTACATGGAATGTACGAGTATGCGAGCTGGGAAGCTAAACCACAACTAAACCTTGAAAAGAGTACAAGAGAACACTTACCTTGGCTCTGTTCAACTCATGAATAACTGAACTCAATATATATAGCAATAAGACACATGCAATATATAAAGCTTGTAAAAATATTAAAAACATGACGTAGAAATCATATTTATAATATCACGAAAATAGCATACTTCCCCTCACAGTCTACTTGTGCAATGCATGAACGAAGTCCCATACCCCCATCCATACTAAGTAGAACTCCTCGAGGAAGCAAGCTCTTTTTACTGTGGGAGTTTCTCTAACCGACAAACCACCACTATGAAACTAAGTGGTGATACAACGTATTACCTCTCGCTGCCAGAGGACCATCTTATACCTTGCCGTGATATAGGAAGCTAACTTTACTAAGTGGATACACTAGCTGAACTTTACGGATTCATCTAGAAAGTATGACCCGTTAACTCCCATGTTGGCTACATGGTTCTTATGGAGCGTTGAGTTAATATGAACTCGCGTCCCCAATTCGGTGCTCGATACTACTACCAAAATACATTAGCTCATAAGTGTTTTAAACACATCTTTCTTTAGTTGAGATAATTACTCAAAATCTAGCCTAAAGTCTCACTTGAAAACGATGTTCCTTTTTATTGAAAACTAGCCCACAGGCTCTTTTGGAAAATCATAGTTCCTTTCTTACTCAAATGTAAAAACATTTAGAAACTTCTTCGGGAATACATAGTTCCCTAATAACTTTTGAGGCATGAACTCAACTTTAAACTCTTGACTTAACTTGAAACTTGAGACTCTTTACTTAGCTTGAAACTCTATACCCTTTACTTGACTTGAAACTTGAGTCTTAAAATGAAGTTAAAACGTTCAATAAAGACTCTTGAACAACTTTAAGAACTTGCTTTACTTGCTTCTTAACTTCCAAGCTTACCTCTTAACTTCACTTGACTTGGAAATTAACTCTCCTTGAATTGGCTTTATGGATTCAAGGTGTTTGATCACATGTTACGGATGAGTTCTTGACTTTTAGAAGTACCTTGGGGTGTTGGAAACAACTAGGAAACATAGGTATAATACCAAGGAACATGCCTTAGAAAGTGGGGAATGAAAGTGGAAACTTGGTGTCCTTGGCACTCTGCAAGGCACGTAGCGCCAGCCCTAAAACTTCAGAGGGCCAGCTGAGGCACTCTGCAAGGCGCGGCGCCCCAAGGGGAAAACTTTAGAAACCCTTTTAGGGAGCGCTGGCAGGCCCGACGCGCCAACCCCTTGCCTAGAAAACTCAACTTTTTCTCCCTCTTTTTCCAACTCTAAACCACCCTAACTCCAAAGGTTTCAACCCCAACTACTAAGGATCATAGAATCCCTCAACATACAAGAGATTCAATTCAAAAACACAACCAAATCATGTCCCAAATCGACAAGAACTTCAACAACACAATCAACAAGATCAACAACACAACCAACAACTTCAACAACACACCCAATCCTTCTTTGACAAAAAAACGAGTTTGGACAGTGGGGGAAAGAACTAACTCAACACTATGAACTCACATACCTAGTGGGGATCACCCCCGACGATATCCACGATGATCTCCTTGTTTGCTCTTCTCTTTCTCCTCTTCTCCTCCTCTTCTTCCCTTCTTCTCTTCTTCTTCTCTTCTAAGCCCTAAGTCTCACTCTTTGAAAAGGGAAAAAAGTGATCTAAAATCAGCCTAACACCTCAATATAACCCATAGAAATTAATTAGGGAAAAGACCAAAATACCCTTAAAATTTCCGGACGAGTTCTCTGCCAACTGTTCAATTTTCAAAGGGCATAACTCACTCATACGAACTCAGAATTGAGAAAACTCGGTGGCGTTGGAAATATTATTCCACGAGCTTTGCAAAAATAACTGGAACTACACCTAAATAATCCTGAGCTAGAACTTATGACTGCTCAAAGTTGGCCAAAAACTCACATTTTTCCATACTTTGCCAAATTTCCAGATTTTTAAATCTTTCCAAAAATGACTATTTCCAATTCTAAGCCTCTTTATAATTATTTCAAATCGCCGAATGTTACACCTTGGATCTTGTTGATTTGTCGGAAGGGAAGAGTGTTATCGGGGTAAAATGGATTTTCAAACCAAAGTTGTATTTTGATGGAAGTGTCAAAAGGCATAAAGCTCGACTTGTGGCAAAGGGATACTCTCAACAACAAGGCATCAACTTTGATGAGACGCTCTCACCAATAACTCGCTTTGATCTGGTTAGAACTACTCTAGCCTTGGATGCTTAACTTGGTTGGCATGTTTACCAATTTGATGTTAAGTCTGCATTCCTTAATGGAGACTTACAAGAAGAAGTTTATGTTTGCCAACCTGAAGGCTTCATTTCTAGTGAAGGGAAGAGCAAAGTATTCCTATGGAAGAAGGCGTCATACGGTTTAAAGTAAGCACCACGGGCATGGTATAATAAAATTGACTCCTTTTTTCACGAGCAGCAGTTTAGAAAAAGTGACAATGAACCTACACTTTATGTGAAAAAGCGAGGCAACAGTGACTTTCTGGTTGTTTGTCTTTATGTCGATGATATTATATATATGGGCTCTTGTGAATCTGTTGTTTCAAAATTTAAGAGTTGCATGATGAGTAAGATTGAGATGTCCGACTTGGGTATGTTGCATTATTTTCTTGGGCTTGAGGTGAGACAAGGTTCAGATGGAATTTTTATTTCACAAAGGAAATATGCTACTGAACTTTTAAAGAGGTCCAACATGCCAAATCGTAATCCATCTCCCACGCCCATGAATATGAATGAAAGTTGGAACTCGATGATGATACAAGTGCAACAAATGCTTTTTATTATAGAAGTTTGGTTGGTGGTCTAAACTACTTATCGCACACAAGGCCCGATATAACATTCTCTGTCAGTTTGATTTCAAGTTTTATGCATAATCCTTGAAAGCAACACCTAAGTGCAGCCAAGAGGATCTTGTGATATGTTGCTTGCACAACAAGTCACGTAATTTGGTACTCAAAAGTATCAGATTTCAAATTAATTAGCTTTACTGATAGTGCTTGGGCAGGGAGCTTGGATGATCACATGAGCACATCTGGGAACGTTTTTAGTCTTGGGTCTGGAGCAGTCTCTTGGAGTTCAAAAGAAACAATATACAATAGCTTTGTCATCTTCGGAAGCAGAATACATGGCTGCAACTTCAGCATGTTGTCAAGCTGTTTGGTTAAGGAAACTGTTAGCAGATCTTCAACAAGAGCAGGTTGGTCCAATGGAAATATGGTGTGACAACATGGCGAAAATTGCTATGACAAAAAATCCCATTTTTCATAGTAGAACGAAGCACATCGACACTCGCTATCACTTTATTCGTGATCTAGTCGCTGGTGGAATAATCTCACTTGAATTTTATGGAACAAATAATCAGACTGCTGATGTTCTTATGAAGTTGCTACCCCGCAACAAGCATGTCCTCTTCAGACGACAAATGGGAGTTTATGATTTTGAAGAAAGGGGGAGTGTTGACTAATTCTTCAAAATATTTAGTTTGCAGAAAATCAATTTGTGGGTCTATTCTCTAGGATTAGTGAGTTTATGTTTAATTTGTCAATGAAATTATCTTCATATTGTAGTGGACCATGTTTACCACGTTTTCCATATTTTCCATTATTTGTGTGTTGCTTTATTTTAGCTTTAGTAGTTAATTGTAAGCCTATAAAAGGGTAGTAGAATTTTTTGTTTTTTATGCAAGAAAGTTAAGCAATAAAAAGAAACCTTTTGTCTCTCAAACTCTTTCATTTTATTTTTTCCTCTTCATCCAACAAAAACCACTATTCTGGAACTTTGTTGTTCCTAACGTCTCTGATTGCTGCCACACTACCAAATAAACTATCATAGCGTCAATAGATGTTTCGACACCAACATCGAAACAACTGAAGGTTGGAAATCGTAAAATTGATTATGTCAATTGGTTCCATTTTACTCAAGAACTTTTGCCCAGAAAATGGGCTCAAGGCGAGCGCGAAAAATAGCGAAATCAGATCATGATCATGCAACAATCTCATATAGAAATCACTATTAAAGAGGTAACCAAGGTCTCTCGGGACAAGAAATTATATTTATTATGCACTCCCCGCACCTTCCCTATGATCCCAACATGTAGCCTAGCAAATTTCCAGCAATTATCAACTTAAATCATCCAAAATGAAGTTCTATAACTCAAGATATCAACTTCACAACAATAAAAAATGAGATGAAAATGGGACTAGTCTTAATTAAAAGACCAGTTAAATGACTTTTACAAATGCGGGACTCAGTCGGCGACCACGAGAGTTCACCCCCTTTAAATGTGTCAATGCGGCATCGAGCTTGCAAATACAAAGGATCAGCTTCCTTGACCTTTGTGAACACGGCGTAAGGCCTACCTAATGAAGGGAAGGTGTGTGATGTAACTCAAAGTAAGTTGCAGATTAAGAGAAAGATTACGCCTATGTGTTGAGTGAATCCAGATAGGCCGAAATGGTTGCCAAATAATTGAACGTTTGAAACAAAAGTCTGTACCGGTGGAAGCAGTGCAGGACAAAAAGATAGATATTATTTTGAACCGGTGTCCGGGAGTAAATTCAGGTCAAAGGATGAGGTGGGTCATTTCCTGAAAACAGGTCTCAAGAGGGAAAAACTTGACCCTAACCGTGATGCTGCTACACCATCTGAGGGCAAAAAATAGAAGAATAGTGGCTCGAAAAAGGAAAAGAAGAATGTTGATTAATTGCCTCAATTAGTGCATTAACTAGTCAAAAGAAGTTGTGTTACTTTCTCCAGCACTTTAGTCATCTTTCGTAGTTTAACTTAGTTGCTATTTTATAGGAGTTAGTTGTTACCTTAAGTAGTTTATTCAACATGGAAACATGTGTAAGTAGTTGCCGAAATATATGCTATAGTTGTTGCATTTTTCTTGTATTTAAGCACCATTTGAATTCACTAAAAGATTATCTTTTCAGCAACAAATATTTCTTTTATTCGTTTTTCCTTTATTTCTTTTTTTTTAGAGTTGAAGTTCAGCCTCTAAACTCCAACAAAAGTGATATCAGAAAATTCTTATTGAGGGATCTGTAATTGGGGCAAACTAATTTTTCTTATTCCTTTTTTTTTCATATATGTGTTCATAAACTCCTCGCACTGCGATAGCACCACCTATCTTCACAGGTAAAGGTTTTCATGTCTGGGCATCAAGAATGGAGGGACAAATAGAGGAAAATGATCTATGGGAAGCTGTTGACGAGGACTACGAAGTTCCTCCCGTGCGTGCAAATAAAACTATGGTGTAGATAAGGAATCACAAGGAGAAGAAAACAAGAAAATCAAAGGCTAGAGCGATCATATTTGTTGCAGTCTCGTCTGAAATCTTTGTCAGGATTATGACAAATAAATCAACATTTGAGATCTAAAATTTCCAAAAGATATAATATAAATGAGATGAAAGGATCAGTGTTATGCGGATTTTTAACCTGATAAGAGAATTTGAACTTCAAAGATGAAAGATTCAGAGACAGCCAAAGTGTATTATGACGGATTACTCAACATTGCCAACAATATAAGATTACTTGGCTCTGAATTTCCTGATTCTAGATTGGTTCAAAAGATTCTTGTAACAGTCCCGGAAAGGTTTGAAGCAATTATTTCCTCACTGAAAAATTCTAAGGATCTGTCACACATTAGTTTGGCAGAACTATTGAATTCTTTGCAGGCACAAGAAGAAAGAAGACTTGTGAGGTATGAAGGGACTGTTGAGGGGGCACTACCTACAAAATTTCAATCAAACCAGGGAGACAAAGGAAAGAAGAAGTGGAACAAGAAGGAAAACTCAGGTTCTCATTCTCCTTGGGTCAATTGGGGAACAAAACACAATTTTCCTACCTAAAAGCATTATGGAATAAAGGTTCGTCCACCATTCAAATACAAGAGAAGACCAGACCATTAGTGTGAGAAATATCAGAATATGGGACATCATCAAAATATTTGCTAGGACAACATTCAACAAAATAATGTTGCATAGGTAGCTAATTAGAACGACGGAGAGAAACTCTTTGTAGCAACCTGTTTTGCAACTAGCACCTCATGTGAAAAATGGCTCATTGACAGTGGTTGCACAAACCACTAGAACCACATGACATTAAATCGTGATCTCTTCAAGGAGTTGGATACTTCAGTAATTTCCAAAGGACAAGTTGGCAATGGAGAGTATATTCCTGCTTAAGGAAAATGTACTGTGGAAATCAAAATTGCTTCAGGTACAAAACTAATCGAAGACGTGTATTTTGTACCTAATATAAGTCATACTCTGTTAAGTGTTGGCCAGATGCTTGAGAATGGTTTCAAGCATCTCTTTGAAATCAACTATTGTCAAATAAAGTATGAAGATGTCAATAATTTATTCAAAGTAATGATGAAGGGAAAGAGCTTTGCATTGGATTCTTTAGTGCATGAGCAAAAAACATATTCTGCAACTAAGATCAATGCAGAAGTTTAGCATATATAGAAGGCTTTGACATTTCAATCATTATGTTGTAATGAACCTAAAGAAGAAAAATCTAGTTAATGGATGCTTAACTTGAAGCTGATATACCAAATTGCAAAACTTGTCGATTTTGGCAAGCAAACAAGACTTCCTTTCAACATAACAACTGGGAGAGCTACTGAAAAACTAAAGTTAATCCGCACAGAACTGGCTGGTCCCCAAAGAATTCTGTCACTCAAAAGGAGTAAGTATTATATAGTTTTCATTGATGACTATACAAGAATTCGTTGGATTTACTTTCTCCGATTTAAGTCAGAAGTATTCTCTATCTTCTGGATATTTATGAAGTTGATCAAAATCAAAGTGGCTTCAATATTTAATCTTTAGGGTCCGATGATGGAAAGGAGTATACATCTGATCAGTTCAGTATATTGTGAAGAAGCTAGGCTTGAACACCAGCTCACTGCTCCATATACTCCACAAAAAATGGAGTTAGTGATAGGGTGAATCGTACCATAATGGAGATGGTTAGATGTTTCTTGTACGAGAAGTGTTTTTCATAAGAGTATTGGGTTGAAGTTGCACATACCTTAAGATCATTAGAAGAAAAGATGCCATTTGAAGTGTGGTAGGTTATAAAACTTTTTTGAAAAACCTCAAAGTGTTTGGATGCTTGTGCTTTACTTATGTGCCACAAACTAAAAGAGATAAGTTGGATAAAAAGAAGAATCTAGAATATTTGTAGGTAACAATATTGTTTCAAAGGCTTACAGGGTTTTTCAACCTCATACAACGAAAATCCTGATAAGTGATAAGTAGAAAAGTGCATTTCATGGAAGATGAACGGTGGAACTGGAGAGAAGCAAAACCAACATTAATTCCATATCAAAGTACGATTCTCTTGTAACATCTCTCAATTTGAAATAATTAGGAAGAAGATAATAATTGAAAATAGTAATAGTTGGATAGAATGAAAATCTGGAAATTTGTTTTAAGTTAGGAAAAGTTTAGATTTGGTGAACTTCAAACATCCATAACTCCTAGATAAGGATGAGTTAGGTGTTCTTCCAGAAATGGTTGGAAAGCTCTTAGAATGATCTTTCCAACGCCGCCGAGTTTGCGTGATTCCGAGTTCATACGAGTAAGTTATGCCCTTTGGAAATTGGGTTGTTGGATTAAGGAAAGTCTAATCCGGATTTTGGAAGGGTAATTTAGTCTTTTCCTTACCTAATTATTCTAATTATTTTTTTGGAGTTAAATTGAGGTAAAGTCAGATTTTAGTCAATTTATAAAACTTAATTTTACGCTAGGGGTTGGAGAACAGGAGAAAAGAGGAGAAAGGAGAAGAACGTTCAAGATTCGTCGATTTCGTCGAGGTTATCTTGTGGATTTCGTCGGGGGTGATCCCTAGAAGGTATGTCAGATAACATAGCATTGGGTTAGTTCACCCACACGCCAATCATGATTTAATTCAGCGAATTTAAGTCTTTGAAAGTTTAGAAATTGAGTTCTTGATGACCATTGTTGAAGGTTTTTCTTGAATTCTTGTGGGGTGTGCTGATTGAAGTTCTTGCGATTTGATTCATATTTCCTGGTGAAATTTTGGTTTGAATCTATCATACATTGTGGGTATAAATGATCCTAAGTGTTTGGGGAAAGAACCATTGAAGTTTAGAGGGTTTAGAGTTGAAAAACGGAGAAGAAAATTCGTCAAACACCTGGGGATAGGGGTAGGGCGTCGTGCCAGCCACCACTCCCCAAAACAGTCTCTGAATGTTCACCCTTGGGGGCTGGGCAAGCCAGCTCACCCCAGACTGGTCTCTGAATATTAAGGGCTGGAACCCCGCGCCTCTCAGAGCAGCTCCAAGGACGCAAGTTCTCCCCATTCGCTTCCCACATTTTTGTACTTGTTCCTTAGCTACGTAACTATGTTTCCTAGTTGATTCCAACACTCTAAGGTACATATAAAAACCATGAAATCATCCAGAAAATGAGATCATGTACCTTGAATCCATAATCGAATTCAAGGAAAGTGAGGATCAAACTTAAGAAGTGAAGAGTCAAGTCTAAAAGTTAAGAAGTAAGTCAAGAGAAGTTCATAATGTTTTTCAAAAGTCTTTAACAAACGTTTTAACTTTGTTTTAAGACTTAAGTTTCAAGTTAAGCAAATAGTAAAGAGTTGGGTTCATTTCTCAAAAAAGCTATAAAGGGAACTAAGTATTCCCAAAGAATTTATAAATGTTTTCACATTTGAGCAAGAAAAGGGAACATCGATTCCAAGAGAGCTTTTAAGCTAAATTTTTGAGTAATTATCTCTAGCGAAAGAAAGAAGTTTAATTTTAAATCATATGAGCTAAGTATATTTTGGGACTAGTATTGAGCACCGATATGGGGATGTGAGTTCATTTAACTCAAGTCTCCATAAACCATGTAGTCATCATGGGTAGTAAAGGAGCATTCTTTTTAGATGACTTCTTAAGATGCTTTTAGCATAGACTAGTGGATTCATTAAGTATTCTATATGACGGTAAAGTATATGACAGTGCTGGTAGTGTGGGCAAGACACTGTATCACCACTTAGGCTCATAGTGCTGGTTGTCGGTTAGAGAAACTCCCACAGAAACTATATGACTTTATTATATGAGTAAAGTTGAGTTTGCTATTATATTTTCTTTAACGAACTAAGTTGTTTTAACTATTTTACGAAGTTTTTGATATATTGCATGTGTTTCATTGCTTTATTTTGAGCTAAGTATTCATGAGTTGAGAAAAGCCAAGGTAAGTGTTTCTTTCAGATTCCTTTCAAGCTTAAGTTGTGTTTAGCATTCCAGCTAGTATACTCATACATTCAATGTGCTGATGCCAGTTGGCCTGCATCGTCTTATGATGTACACGTAGGTAACCAGGACAACATCTAGCGCCTTGCTGATCAAGTTCAACACTCAGAGTTTGTTGGTGAGCCTTCTTTCTTCCGGAGGGCTCTTTTTTACATTTTTTTCTAGTTATCAGTTGTTAGGATGATCGGGGGTCCTGTCCCGACATCCCTCCTTGTTTTAGAGGCTTCATAGACAGTTAGTAGTTTAGTTGTTTTTTCTTTATCATTCATATGTTGTTTAAAGATTTCACTTGCCATTTTGGCTAAGTGCTATATCTCTTTAATGTTTTTTTTTGAGATTATATTGTTAACTTAAGTCTTCTGTTAAGTTAAGTAAGCCAGGAGATGGTTTCTCTTGGGTCTAGCATTGGTTCTCGAGTGCCAGCCACATTCAGGGTGTAGGCTCGGGTGTGACAAACTTGGTATCAGAGCTCAGAGTTCTAGAGTCCTAGGGAGTCTATGAAGTCGTGTCTGTAGAGTCCTAGTTATCGGTGTGAAGCGTGCCACATCTATAATTAGGAGGCTGCAACATTCAGGAAATATGTCACTTCTTTCATACTCACTTCGTGCGATAAAGTGTATCTCTATAAAAGTATCTTTCTAACTCGTGCTTATGTGTAATCGATTGTGAGTTGGGCTGTTTTGAGAGTGCTTTCATGGGGCGTTTCTTTCCCCGTGAGCTAAGAGAAGCAAATAGATGGTTGCCGACATGAGGAGTGGGATGAATTTGTTTGTTGCTGGGTTGTCTCGTCTGTCAAGTAAGAAAGGTAAGACAACCATGCTAATACGTGACATGGTCATAGCAAGGCTGATGATCCATGTGAAACAAGTTGAGGAAGAAAAGCTAAGGGATAGATAAGAGTTTATGAACAAGAGAGCTAAGACAAGGAACGAGTCCAGGCAGCAGAAGAGTAATGCCAACCGGTCATCCTTCCAACAGAAATAAAAGGGACCTGCTTCATCATCTGCTAGTGCACCTGCACCAAGGAACAAAAATGAGTACAATAGTCAGAATTCTCCGAACTTTAGGGCAAGACCTACATATTCGCAAGGTAGTATGGCACAAGGGAATACTAAGACTCCTACATGTGCTAAGTATGGTAGGAGCCACTCAGAGATGTGTCGTGATGGCTCCACTAGTTGCTTCAACTGTGGCTAGAACGGTCATTTTATGAGAGAGTGTCCTAAGAGCAGACAGAGTAAAGGGTAATGGGGGCAATAGAGCCTAGTCTTCTTCAGTTGCTCCACCAGATAGAGCTGCATCTAGATGAGCTACTTCAAGGGCAGGCAGGCGGAGAAGGAAACCGTCTTTATGCTATCGCTAGTCACCCATAGCAAGAGGATTCGCCAGATGATGTCACTGGTATGATCCAAGTCTTTAATTTTGATGTTCTTCCTGAGCAACTTCTTGAGCCTTCAACATTTCTACACTTGTTGGTGAGTCTATTCTAGCAGAGAGGGTCTATGTGATTGTCCCATTTTCGTCAATCACAAGAGTACCATGGTTGATCTAGTTGAGTTAGACATGGTAGATTTTTATGTCATTCTTGGTATGGACTAGTTTCATGCCTATTATGCTTCTGTTGATTGTAGAACTCGAGTTGTCAAGTTTCAGATTCCTAATGAGCCAGTCTTAGAGTGGAAAGGTAGTTCAGCAGTGCCTAAGGGTCGTTTCATTTCGTACCTTAAGGCAAGAAAGTTTGTTTCCAAGGGGTGTGTCTATCACTTAGTCCAATTTAATGAATCTAGTGTTGAGATACCTCCTATTCAGTCAGTTCCAGTAGTAAAAGAGTTTCCAGAAGTTTTCCTGATGATCTACCCGGAGACCTTTTGACAAAGAGATAGACTTCGGTATAGATATTCTTCCAAATACCCGTCCTATCTCTATTCCGCCATATAGAATGGCACCAACAAAGTTGAAAGAGATTAAAGAGCAGTTAAAAGATCTTCTAGATAAGGGCATTATTCGACCAAGTGTCTCACTTTCGAGCGCTTCAGTCTTGTTTGTGTGAAAGAAGAATGGTTCTGTTAGGATGTGTATAGATTATCTTCAGTTGAACAAGGTTACCATCAAGAACAAGTATCCTTTCCCAAGGATTGTTGATCTTTTTGATAAACTTCAGGGTGCTTCTTGTTTTTCGAAGATAGACCTCAGATCAGGCTACCATCAGTTGAAAGTAAGGGAATGTGATATTCTCAAGACAACATTCAGGACCCATTATGGTCATTATGAGTTTCTGGTCGTGTCGTTCGGTTTAACTAATGCACCTGCAACGTTCATGGACCTCATGAATAGAGTTTTCAAACCTTATTTAGATATGTTTGTTATCGTCTTCATTAATGACATACTAATCTATTCAAGGAATGAAGAAGATCATGCTAGCCATCTCAGAATAGTTCTTCAAACTTAGAAAGATAAGGAGTTATATGAAAATTCTCTAAATGTGAGTTTTGGCTTGAGTCTGTGGCATTCTTGGGCCACATAGTTTCCGGTGATAGAATTAGAGTTGATACCCAAAAGATTGAGGCCATGCAGAATTGGCCTAGACCCACATCTCCAACTGATATTATGAGTTTCTTGGGTTTGGCTGGCTATTATAAAAGGTTCGTAGGGGTTTTCATCTATTTCGTATCGTATAACCAAGTTGACTCAAAAGACAATTAAGTTTCAATGGTCTGAAGCTTGTGAGAAAACATTCAAGAATTGAAAAAAAGGTTAACTACTGCCCCAATATTGACCTTACCAGAAGGTACGCAAGGCTTTGTTGTGTATTGTGATGCATTTAGAGTTGGTTTGGGTTGTGTATTAATGTAGAATGGCAAGGTTATTAGCATATGCCTCCAGACAGTTGAAAGTTCATGAGAAGAATTACCCAACCCATGACTTAGAGTTGGCTGCCGTAGTATTTGTTTTGAAGATATGGCATCATTCTTTGTATGATGTTCATGTTGATGTATTCATTGATCACAAGAGTCTTCAATATGTGTTCACTCAGAAAGAGCTTAATCTCAGACAGAGGAGGTGGTTAGAATTACTCAAGGATTATGACATGAGTATACTTTACCATCCAGGTAAGGCTAATGTTGTTGCTGATGCCTTAAGCAGGTTGTCTATGGGTAGTACCACCCATGTTGAGGAAGAAAAGAGAGAGTTAGAAAAAGATGTGCATAGACTTGCATGCTTGGAAGTCATACTTATGAATTCCACAGAAGGAGGAGAAGTGGTGATGAATGGAGCTGAATCATCATTAGTGTCAGAAGTAAAAGGCAAGCAAGACCAAGACCCTATTTTTCTTGAATCGAAGGCAAATCTTCATAAGCAAAAAGTATTATCTTTGGAACAAGGGGGAGATGGTGTACCGAGATATCAAGGTAGGTTGTGTGTACCAATGGTGGATGGACTCCAAGAGAGGATCATGGAGGAGGCTCATAGATCCAGATATTCCATTCATCCGGGTTCCACAAAGATGTATCGTGATTTTAAAGAGGTGTATTGGTGGAATAGTATGAAGAAGGGCATTGCAAAATTTGTTGCTAAGTGTCCAAATTGCCAACAAGTTAAAGTAGAGCACCAAAGGCCCGATAGGTTGGCTCAGAATATAGAACTTCCAGAATGGAAGTGGGAGATGATTAATATGGACTTCATCACAGGGTTTCCAAGGTCTCGCAGGCAACATGATTCTATTTGGGTGATTGTTGATAGAATGACAAAATCAGCTCACTTTTTGCCGATAAAGACTACCCACTCAGCAGAAGATTATGCTAAGCTTTATATTCAACAGGTGGTAAGACTTCATCGGGTTCTGATCTCCATTATTTTAGATAGGGGTACCCAATTTACTGCACATTTCTGGAAATCTTTTCAGAAGGGTTTGGGTTCAAAGGTGAACTTGAGTACCACATTTCATCCTCAGACTGATAGGCAAGCAGAGCGCATCATTCAGACCTTGGAGGATATGTTGAGGGTGTGCGTGATCGATTTCAAAGGAAATTGGGATGATCACCTACCTCTAATTGTGTTTGCCTACAACAATAGTTACCACTCGAGCATCCAAATGGCTCCTTATGAAGCTCTTTATGGGAGAAGATGCAAATCTCCTATTGGATGGTTTGAAGTTGGTGAAGCAGAATTGATAGGACCAGATTTAGTTCATCAAGCTATGGAAAAGGTAAAAGTGATTCAAGAGAGGTTGAAAATGGCACAGAGTCGTCAGAAATCCTACACTGATGTTAGGATAAGGGAGTTAGAGTTTGAAGTAGATGATTGGGTATATCTAAAAGTTTCACCCATGAAGGGTGTTATGAGGTTTGGTAAGAAGGAGAAACATAGTCCCCGGTATATTGGACCTTATCGAATATCCAAGAGGATTGGCAATGTAGCTTATGAGTTGGAGCTACCACAAGAGTTAGCAGCGGTTCATCCGATATTTCACACCTCCATGTTGAAGAAGTGCATGGGTGATCCTTCATTGATCATACCAACTGAAAATATTGGGATCAAGGATAGTTTATCTTATGAAGAGATTCCAGTTCAGATTCTAGATCACCAAGTTCGCAAGTTGACGACAAAAGAGGTAGCATAAGTCAAAGTCCTTTGGAGGAACGAATTTGTTGAGGAAGCTACTTCGAATCCGGAGAAGTTCCAAATTAAGGTACTAAACCTTTATTGGTATTTATTTACAAGTTGGCATGTTGTTTTGCATTTGCTTATGGGTGATTGAAGTCCATGTTGCATGTTACACCTATAGCCTAGTAAGAGTAATCTCATCCGAGAACGAATGTTCCCAAGGGGGAGATATTGTAACATCTCGCAATTTGAATTAACCAGGAAGAAGATAATAATTGGAAATAGTCATTTTTGGAAAGAATGAAAAGCTGGAAATTTGTTTAAGTTAGGAAAAGTTGACTTTTGGTCAACTTCAAATGGCCATAACTCCTATATCCGGATGAGTTATGTGTACTTCCAGATACTGTTGGAAATCTCTAGGAATGATCTTTCCAACGCCGCCGACTTTGCGCGATTCCGAGTTTGTATGAGTAAGTTATGCCCTTTGGAAGTTGGGTTGTTGGATTAAGGAGAGTCTAATCCGGATTTTGGAAGGGTAATTTAGTCTTTTCCTTACCTAATTATTCTAATTCATTTTTAGGAGTTTAATTGGGGTAAATTCAGATTTTAGTCAGTTCAAAAAAGTGACTTTTACACTAGGGCTTGGAGAAGAGGAGAAAAAAGGAGAAAGGACAAGAACGTAAGATTCGTCGAGGTTAGCTTGTAGATTTCGTCAGGGGTGATCCCTACAAGGTATGTGAGATCACATAGCATTGGGTTAATTCATCCACGCACCAATAATGATTTAATTCATCGAATTTAAATCTTTGAAAGTTTAGAAATTGAGTTCTTGATTGAAGGTTTTTCTTGAATTCTTGTGGGGTGTTTTGATTGAAGTTCTTGCAATTTGATTCATGTTTCCGGGTGAAATTTTGGTTTGAATCTATCATATATTGGGGGTATAAATGATCCTGAGTGTTTGGGGAAAGAACCATTGAAGTTTAGAGGGTTTAGAGTTGCAAAACAAAAAAGAAAAGTCGTCAAACACCTGGGGATAGGGGTGGGGGGTCGCGCCAGACAGCGCCCCCCAAAAGAGTTTCTGAATGTTCACCCTTGGGGCACGGCGCCAACCAGCACGCCCTAGACTGGTCTTTGAATATTGAGGGCTGGCGCCCTGCGCCTCTGAGGGCGCCAGTGACGCCAGTTCTCCCCATTCGCTCCCCACCTTTTCGTATTTGTTTCTTAGCTATGTACCTATGTTTCCTAATTGATTCCAACACTCTAAGGTACATCTAAATATCACGAAGTCATCCATAAACATGAGATCATGAACCTTGAATCCATAATTCAATTCAAGGAAAGTTAAGATCAAAGTCAAGAAGTGAAGAGTCAACTCTAAAAGTTAAGAAGTAAGTCAAGAAAAGTTCATAAAGTTTTTCAAAAGTCTTTAACAAATGTTTTAAGACTTACGTTTCAAGTTAAGCAAGTAGTAAAGAGTTGGGTTCATTTCTCAAAAAGCTATAAGGGAACTAAGTATTCCCAAAGAGTTTATAAATGTTTTCACATTTGAGCAAGAAAAGGGAACAACGATTCCAAGAAAGCTTTTAAGCTAAGTTTTAAGCAATTATATCAAACCAAAGAAAGAACTTTGATTTTAAAACATATGAGCTAAGTATATTTTAGGAGTAGTATTGAGCACCAATATGGGGATGCGAGTTCATTTAACTCAAGTCTCCACAAACCATGTAGCCATCATGGGTAGTAAAGGATCGTGCTTTTTAGATGACTCCTTAAGATGCTTTTAGCATAGACTAGTGGATCCACGAAGTGTTCTATATGACGTCAAAGTATATGACAGTTCTGGCAGCGTGGGCAAGATGTTGTATCACCACTTAGGCTCATAGTGGTGGTTGTTAGTTAGAGAAACTCCCACCTAAACTATATTACTTTATAATTTGAGTAATGTTGAGTTTGTTATTGCATTTTCTTTAACGAACTAAGTTGTTTTTACTGTTTTACAAAGTTTTTCTTATATTGCATGTGTTTGATTACTTTATTTTGAGTTAAGTATTCATGAGTTGAGAAGAGCCAAGGTAAGTGTTTCTTTCTGATTATTTTCAAGCTTAAGTTGTGTTTAATATTCCAACTCGCATACTCGTACATTGAATGTACTGATACCAGTTGGCCTGCATCATCTGATGATGCAGACACAGGTAACTAGGATCAACATCCAACGCCTCGTTGATTAGGTTCAGAACTCAGAGTTAGTTGGTGAGACTCCTTGCTTTTGGAGGGCTCCTTTTTATATTGCTTTTCTAGTTATAAGTTGTTAGGATGATAAGTTGTTATAAGGGGTCCTGTCCCGACATCCCTCCTTGTTTTAGAGGCTTCATAGACAGTTAGTAGTTCAGTTGTCTTTACTTTGTCATTCAGATGTTGTTTAAAGACTTCAGTTGTCGTTTTTGGCTAAGTCTCATATCTCTTTAAATTTATGTTTTGAGATTATCTGGTTAAGTTAAGTCTTTCGTTGATTTAAGTAAGCCAGGCCAAGGGTTCACTTAGGGCCAGTAATGGTTCTTAAGTGCCAACCACGTCTGGGGTGTAGGCTTGGGGCGTGACATCTCTAGCCAAACGAAGATGAATTGGTGGATGATGTCCAGTTAGTGGCACAAGATCTCTCTCTGAAATCTATCAGAGATGCAATATCGTAGTCCTTGAGCCATCAAATTTTTGGGAAGCAGAAATAGATTTAAAATGGCGAGTTCCAATAAAGTAAGCACTCACCATGATTGAGAAGAAAACGACTTGAAAATTTGTGAAAAGACCTGAAGAGAAGAAAGCCATAGGAATGAAGTGGATTTTCATAACCAAGTTGAATGTAAATGATTCTATCTACAATCACAAAGCCAGACTTGTTGTCAAAGGTATGTTCAAACTTTTGGTATTGACTTTTCTCATACATTTGAAGGGTATGTTCAAACTTTTGGTATTGACTTTTCTCATACATTTGCTCCTGTTTCTATATTAGAAACCTCCATATTATTATTGGTTGTAGCTGAACAAAAGGGTTGGAAAGTGTTTCAATTAGAGGTTAAATCTGCATTCTTGAATGGCTTTTTTGAGGAGGAAATTTGTGTTCAGCAACCTCAAGGATTTGTAATCAAAGGGCATGTATTACATCAAAAAAGCTTTGCATGGACTAAAGCAGGCGCCCAGAGCTTGGTACAATAAGATTGATGAGCATTTGGTGCAGTTGGGTTTTAGAAAATGCCTTAATGAAGTTACTCTATACATTATAGGTGAAGAAATTAATTTTATTGTTATCTCACTCTATGTAGATGAAATACTAGTTACGGGAAGAAATGATGAACTTGTTAAGATATTTAAAGAAGATATGCAACAAACTTTTGAGATGACAGATTTGGGAGAAATGGTGTATTTTCTGGGAATGGAAATCAAGCAAGGACAAAATGAAGTGTTCATCTGTCAAATAAAGTATGCAAAAGACATTTTGAAAAAGTTCAGACTAGAAAATTGCAAAGAGACAACTACTCCAATGTGTTAGAAGAAGAAGGTAAGCAAAAATGATAAAGTTGAAAAAATGGATGAGACTCTTTACCGGTGTTTGGTTGGATGTTACAACTTTCACTCATTTTAGAGCATCTAATAGGATGATAAGCTATGTTATGGAAACTTTGAATTTTTGAATCAAATTCTCTGGAAATTAGAAGAACGTGTTGCAGGGTATTCCGATATTGACTAGGGTGGTTCTTTCTATGACATGAAGAGCACTTCTAGCTATTGTTTTTAACTTGGTTCAAGGGTATTTTCTTGATGTTCTAAAAAGCAAGATATTTATGCACAATCTGCAGTTGAAGCCGAATTCACTTCAGCAACAATAGTTGCTGCAAAACAAGCCTTGTGGCTTATAAAAGTGTTACTTGATATGAATTTAAAGCAAGCAAACTGCACAGAGATGTTTGTGGATGATCAAGAAATTATATTTACCTCAAATAATCTTGTTTTTCACGGGAAAACCAAGCATTTCAATATCAAATTAAAATTTCTTGGAGATACACAGAAAGAAGGATATTTTTGGGTTAATGTATTGCACGGGTTTGAAATTTGTATTATGTTGGTGGTTGGAATTCATGCCTTACCCGTATTTTGGGTAGATTTTTGAGGAATCGAGCATGCCTACTTAGTTGAATTGGTTTTTTCATGCCTTATTGTATTTTTATTGTCACTAACATTATGTTAGTAGCTTGTTCTTGGCCTTAGCGTAGCTGTGGGCTAGTGACTACCTTAGACTCGTATTTTAGAGCCAAAAGGCCTTCAAGATTCTTTGATAATGCTTTTGACAACTTAGCTCCTTGTAGACTGATATAGCATACTTGAGTCTGATAGTATGAATTCTTAGCTAGGCGACAGTTCAACTCTTATGACCATTCATCCATAATTTCCCTTGTTTTTCAACCTGAATGTGTTCTTTGGCTATATCGAGCCTTGTAGGCTATAGTGGATCAGGTCTTGGGTTTTAGTGCTGGAGTTGGTCCCTGATAACTCTTAAGATGGTTTTACTCTATGGTGTGGTCGAGATTAAGGAAGAGCAGGCGATTTGGAGACATTCGAAATTTATTATCCATGCTTTGAGGTCCCTGCACATGATTATTATCTACTGTTCAAGGTCCGTTCACATGATTATTATCTACGGTTCAAGGTCCGTTCACATGATTACTATCCGTTCACCCAATTTCGGCTGACTTGTGAGCTAGCAGTACAGCCATGTAATGTGAATAAATATTAGTACAATCTCAATATACAAACAGGGTAAGTATATATACAGATTCTGTATTTATAAATTTAGGAATTTTTCAAAACTTATACAATTCAGATGTTACAACAGGATAATTATATAAAAGCTAGGGTCCACATACACATTTTCTGGATCTATACAATTAGGAAAATTCTGGATTTATACAATTATGTACCAAATTATACAAATTCAGAATTTATACAATTAGAAGCCAAATTATACAAATTTGGGTGTGAGCCACGTAATTATGATTGTAAGTTAGTGGTGAATGGTAATTTAATTAAACTGTAGTTATGTTAACTAATTAACTAGGGTGTGTTTGGTATGGAGGAAAATGTTTTCTGGAAAATGTTTTCCTATTTTCTTTTGTTTGGTTGCAACAAAATGTTGGGAAAACATTTTCCTAAACGACTTGTTTTCCTAAAATCAGCGGAAAACGACTTCCGTAACAAGTCTGCGGAAATCATTTTCCGGAAAAGAAGTCGACGCGCAACACAAGCGAATTTCACCCCAGCCTACGCCCTTGCCCACCCTCAAACGTAGTGAAGGAGCGCTGTTTCTCCAGCTTGTTCCTCTCCAAATTTAGGGTTTCCATTGTTGTTCTTCTCATTCATATTCCTGTAAGAATTTCGAAGGTATGCTTTCAATAATTCTTCAAAATATTCATCTTTCACTTGCTTTTCTGCTGAAATACTTGCTCATGTGTTTGAATTTGACTTTACTTGGTGAATTTATGCATTGGATTCGATATTTTTTGGTAAATCTATGAATTGTGGCCTTTTGCTTTCGATTATTTCATATTTTTCTGGGATTTGGCCCAAGTATGTTTGGCTGTGTGTGTAATGTTATCTGTTCATTCTTTGATAGTTGAGCCGGAGATATGTAGATCTGAAATAAGATTTTAGATTCTAGTTTGTGGATTCTAAGGGAAAGTTGAAAAGAGTTATTGGGTAATTTGGAGGAAAGACATTTTAATTCTCTGCTGGTTTTGGTATTGATTTCCTCAAAATTGATCAGCCGTTGCTATATGCCTTGGCAGATTTTCTTATTATGTTCTTTTCTTTGTTATATCATAAACGCAATTACATTATACTGGTCGTTGGAACAGATGGATATGACAAACAAAGATGAAGATGATGCAATAGTTGGAGCTGTAGCTACATCTGTTTTAGCTTTCGGAGTTGCAATTAATGTAGCCTATAATAATCAAAGTAGCATTCCTAGAGAACCTTATACGAATAAAGATCAAGAAAGAGAATTTTACATGAATAGTATTTTGAATGGAAGTGATGTTCATTGTATAGGACAGATAAGGATGAGCAAGCATGTGTTTTATGAACTATGCAATGCTCTTAGAAGAAATAATTTGTTGTGTTCAACCAAAAACATGTCTATTCAAGAACAAGTATTAATATTTTTAGAGATCGTTGGTTTTAATGAACGATTTCGCAAGATTGGATCACACTTCTATAGGTCAATCGAATCTATTCATCGATGCTTTCACACGGTACTTCAAGCAGTTTTGAAGCTCTACCCTATCCTTATAAAACCATCAGATGGTACTATTCAACCGGAGATAAGGAACAACTATCGATATTATCCATGGTTTGCTGTAAGTGTAAGTGACATACTAAAATTTCAAAATTTAAATCATTTTATGAAAATAGTACATATTATTAACTTAGTTGTATATAGAATTGTGTAGGAGCAATAGATGGCACACATGTGCTTGCATCTGTTCCTATTGAACAACAAAGTAGATTTCGTGGTCGGAAAGGCACAACAACACAAAATGTATTGGCTGCCATCAACTTTAATTTGAAGTTCACGTATGTACTAGCTGGCTGGGAAGGATCTGCTCATGACTCTCGCATATTAAATGATGCATTAGAGAGACCACATGGGTTTCAAATCCCCCAAGGTATCTTATTCAATCTAAAATAGTTTATCGAAAAAAGTAGGTGAACAATGTAAATTAATTAACTATATTATGACTTTGTAGATAAATTTTATCTTGGAGATGCGGGATATGGACTTCGTAAGGGATTCATTCCTCCTTATCACGGAGTACGCTATCACTTACAAGAGTATAGTGATCGTCCTCCCCAAAATGAAAAAGAATTATTCAATCTTCGGCATGCATCATTGAGATCCTCAGTTGAACGTGCCTTTGCTATTCTCAAGCGACGATTCCGTGTGATTGATAATGAACCCTTTTGGGACTTTAAAACTCAAGTGGATGTGGTATTAGCGTCATGCATTTTACATAATCACATAATTGATTTGGAGCCTAACGACATGATAATTCAAGAAGTAGATGTGGAACCACTAGTTCAACCTCAAAATGCTCAAATTACTCAAAGCTCTCAAGGGAGTCAAAGCTATCAAACCCAAAGAGAGAGACGTGAAGAAGCTAGAGAATGGTCGTCGAAAAGAGATGCCATTGCTCATGCCATGTTTACCAATTATGATAGGAGGAGGAATAGGACACTTTAGTGTATTAAGATTGGGTAGTAATATGTTTTTGTAGTGTCTACTTCAAAGTTGTGACTTCCCTGTTGAATGTTTATTCTTTTCTGGTCGCTTTGCTGAAATTGTTAATTTCTAGTTTAAAAGTGGCTGTTTGAATCAGATTTTTAAACAAAAGCCTCAACTTGGGGAGTGGGGGAGTCCTCTTTATGTTTGAATGTTTTCTGTAACAGTAAATAATGGGCAAAAAAGGAGAGAAGCAGTTTAGGTGGTCAAAGCCAATGGAATATTTGATGTTGGAGATCCTAGCTGATGAAGTGAAGCAGGGAAATAAATCAACCAATCAGTTTAAGGTTATCTCATTCAATCGTGTTTCGAATGCCATTAATGAACAATTAGGAATGGACTGTTCTCCTAAGCATGTGGAGAATCATCTTAAAACGCTAAGAAGCACATGGAATACAGTGCAAACTCTACTAAACAAAAGTGGTCTTGGATGGGATGACAACTTGAAGATGATTACTGCCAGTCCCAGAGTGTATGCAATGCATATTCAGGTAAGGTTGCTGTAATCAGTATTTACGTCGTTTATGCAACTCTATGAATATTCAAGATATGCATGAAATATCTTAGATATTAATTTTGACTTGAACTCTGTTTATGTTTGTTTGTGAGAAATTAAAGAGTTGAGGCTTTAGTTTTATAGGAAAAGAAGAAGAGAGAGAGGGTGGTTTAATGGTTAGCAGATTAGGCTTTAGTTCTGTATTTCTCCATTTCATGAAGTTTATGTTATAATTGTGTCACATGTTGATGTCTCTTGTTTAATACCATATTTTTGTCATTTATATTGTAGGCGCATCCTAGTCATGATAAGTTCATCAACAAGAAGATTGATATGTTTGAAGAAATGTCTCTTGTCTGTGGGAATGATCGAGCTAGGGGTGATTGTGCTAAGTCATTTGAAGATATAGGCTTGGATTGTAGTTCGGAGAAAGGTAATGAAGATGAGATTGAAGGACCATCTAAGGAGAATGGAGTGCAAGATGTGAGTGAAACTTCTCAAGTCAAGTCAAGTCGTAAAAGAAATCGTCCTTCTGATGTGCAAGATGTGGTCGGTGATATTTCAACAAAACTTGGAGAAGTGGCAGCGGCAATAAGTAAGATAGCTGATAGCCGATTAGATGTGACAAGGTTGTATGAAGAAGTTATGGCAATTGAAGGTTATGGGGAAGAGTTCTTAGGGGATGCTTTTGACTATTTGGTACAAAGTGATACTTTAGCTAAGGGATTCATGGCTAAAAATCAAAATCTCCGTAAGGTGTGGTTGGAAAGGTTCAAGCGACAACATAAATAGAATATAGAAGTGAATTGGAAGAACATAACTATATAGAGTACTACTATTAGAGGACTTGATATCTTTTTGCTTGAATTTGATTTGTGTGCTTGAGGCAGAGTTGTTTTACATGTTTACAAATTGTTAGTTTGTTGATTTAATGGTGTTATTGAACTAAGTATTCATAATTATATTATTATGACATGATATGTTTGTACAACTTACTGTTTGTACTATGCACAGTTGAAATATGTGTGTGGTGTACAGAGATGAGCAACTGTGCACAATAATGTGAAAAACCTCAAGCCTCAACTGTATAGTGTTAGCTAGAAGCATGTACTAATGTATGGCACGCTGTTTTCAAGTTATTTTTTGATTAAAACGACAGTTCGATACATAAAATATATTCATCGTAAAATTAGAGATCTTATTCTAAAGGATTATTTGATAGTGTGTGTAGAAATAATAGAAAAATATCAAGATCTAGTGGGGAGGGGTTGGGGGTGAAAGAGCATAGAAAATTATTTTCCTAAAAAAATTCCTTACTCACCAACCAAACACTAGAAATTGTTTTCCGGAAAATGTTTTCCACTCACTAACCAAACATAAGAAAACAAGTTAAAAATCAACTTGTTTTCCAAGAAAACATTTTCCAGGAAAACATTTTCCATGGAAAACATTTTCCTTCATACCAAACACACCCT
>JAJOOH010003327.1:0-62026 GCA_029582605.1 Solanum gracilifrons | reverse complement strand
CCACTCGAGAAGCATCACAATATACCACAAACCCATTGGTACCCTCCGGTAAGGTCAACACCGGAGCGGATGTAAGTCCATCTTTCAACTTTTGGAAGCTTTTTATCACAAGCCTCCGACCACACAAACTTAGCTTTCTTTTGAGTCAAGGCCATCAACGAGGAAGTAATGGAGGGAAAACCCTCAACAAACCTCTTATAATAAGTGGCCAAACCCAAAAAGCTTCTAATATTGGTAGGAGTTAGAGGTCTAGGCCAACCCTTGACCGCATTCGTCTTCTTAGGATCTACCTCAATACCCATGCCCGACATAATATGACCAAGAAAGGCAACCGACCTTAGCCAAAACTCACATTTACTAAACTTAGCATATAATTGGTGGTCTTTAAGGACTTGCAATACGATCCTCAAATGATCCTTATGTTCACCTTCACTCCTTGAATAGGTCAAAATATCATTGATAAAGACGATCGCAAACGAATCAAGACATTGTTTAAACACCCTATTCATTAGGTCCATGAATGCTGCCGGGGCATTTGTTAACCCAAATAACATAACCACAAATTCGTAGTGACTGTACCGGGTCCTAAAGGTTATCTTGGGAATGTCAACCCTCTTACCCTTAGTTGATGGTAACCCGAACGAATATCTATTTTGGAGAAATAGTTAGCCCCTTGGAGTTGATCAAACAAATCGTCAATCCTAGGAAGAGGATACTTATTCTTTATAGTCACCTTGTTCAATTGGCGGTAGTCTATACACATCCTAAGGGACCCATCTTTCTTCTTTACGAACAATACGGGAGCACCCCATGGAGTTATGCTTGGTTGAATAAAGCCTTGGTCTAACAAATCTTTGAGTTGTTCCTTCAACACTTTTAATTCAGCCGGAGCCATCCGATAAGGGGCAATGGATATGGGTTGTGTATCCGGAAAAAGATCAATGCCGAAGTCTATTTCCCATTTGGGAGGAATGTTGGGCAAGTCATCAAGGAAGACTTTCGGAAACAAACTCACCACGGGGACCGGCTCTAAAGAAGGAGTCTCGAACTCAACATCCATAACCCTAACAATGTGGTAAATGCACCCCTTGGAGATAATTTTTCTAGCTTTTAGACATGAAATAAAACGACCTCTAGGGATAGAATTTTCCCCCTTCCATTCTAAAGTAGGCTCATTTGGAAATTGAAACTTAACCACCCGGGTTCTACAATCAATAGACGCAAAACATGCATGCAACCAATCCATCCCCAAAATGACATCAAAATCCAACATGCCTAATTCTATCAAATCAACCAAAGTGACTTTATGAGACAAAGAAATAGGACATCTCCTATATACTCTTTTTTCCACTACCGAGTCATCAACCGGGGTAGACACCGAAAAAGGCTCTAATAGTACTTCGGGGAGTATTTCAAATTGCATAGCCACAAAAGGTGTAATAAAATGAAAAAGTGGTGTCAGGGTCTAACAATGCATAAACATTAATAGAAAAGACTTGTAACTTACCCGTCACCACATCCGGGGAGCTCTCTTGGTCACCTCGGGATTGAAAAGCATAAAAGCGGTTCTTCTTGGGAGCATCGGAGTTTGAACCACTAGGAGGGCTTGCTTGCCTTCTCTTCCTTGAACCTTTAGCATGGCATAATCTCTGACCACATGACTACTCTTCCCACAATTAAAGCAACCATCCGTTCCCACAAGACACTTGCCCTCATGTTTCTTGCCACACTTGGTACAAGCAGGCCTTGTCATAGAAGATCCACCACTATTGCCTCCTTGAGGCTTAGGGTTAGGCACTCTATCCTTCTTGACCCTTGGAGCACTAGAGGAGCCTTGATTGGAGAACCTTCTCTTGAACCTTGGTCACCCTTGACCCTCGGAATTACCCTTTGAAGAATTCCAATCATCGGTCCTAGGCCTTTTCACATCTCTATTCTTTTCTTGGAGTTTCTCATCCTCCATTTTCTTAGCATACACCATAAGACAGGATATATCCATGTTATCATGAAGCATAGCCGAACGACATTCTTTTCTCACCAAACTAGACACACCCGTTACAAATCTACTCATCTCATCTCTAGGCTCTGCCACCAAGGATGGAGCATACTTGGACAATTGGGTAAACTTCAGAGAATATTCTTCAACACCCATACCTCCTTGACGAGGGTTGATAAATTCCTCCACCTTGGCCTTCCTCTTCTCACGGGGAAAGAACCTATCAAGGAATACTTTCTTGAACACTTCCCAACCTATGGGACCCGCTCCTTCCGGTGTATTTCTCTTCCATTGAGTATGTCATACTTGGGCCACACCCTTCAATTGATACCCGGCTAGATCCGCTTTCTCTCTAGAAGTCACCCTCATAGCATCAATTATCTTGTAGATCTCTTCCACAATCTCTTGAGGGTCTTCACCCACTTTAGACCCAAAGAACTTATGAGGGTTCATCCTTGTGAAGTCTCTCAACCTTGAAGCCACAGTTCTCTCATTAGGGTTCACATGAGCTCTAGCATCCCTATTGACTTAAGCCATTAAAGCATGAGTCAATGTTTGGAGAGCCGATATTATTTCCACATTTTTCATAGCCCCATCATCATTAGGAGCTTGAGGAACTAGAGGCTCTTGAGGACTTTGGGGAGGAACTCCCTTATTCATGATCTCTTCTTCTATCCTTCTTGCGGTCGCCCTTCGTGTAGCCATATCATATATGCACAAGAAAAGGGTTAGGAAAAGGACTTCATAGAGTTAAAACCCTAAGGCACGACTAAAGAGTAATGAAAGAAGTGAAAGTTCCTAAACATCTTATAGCCTCTCATCCATAAGTGTGGCGCGCTTCACACTCATGAATAAGACTCTACTAGACGTAAAAAAGAGACATCGTCCTAGAATCATTCTAAATATTGTGCTCTGATTACCAAGTTTTTCATGACCCAGGGGTACCCCCTAGATGTAACACGGCGTACTTGACCCTGAAGGTGTAACGACCTGAGAGCACCCCCTAGTCGTTACCGGCGTATTTGACCTCTCAGAGGTCTTATACAAGCCCTTAGCATTCATCATAGCATTTATCATAGAGAAATAGCGTAAAATTTAAAACTTTTTCATAATATAACACAAGACTTAAAAATTCACCTCATTTAAACCTTTAATACAAAATCGGAGTACTACGTCTCAAGGTAGCCATCTTAAAGCACGACTACAACACAAGAGGGACACAACCCTTACAATACAAAAGAAACTACTATCTAGTACATTGAACTTAAGGAAACTCTTTAACATAAAGGTCCTTGAATCTTTAAGGACACACCCGAACTTGGGAATAGTAAGCCAAGCTCATCACTTCTAGGAAAGGCCCTTTAGCCGCCACCACCTACACTTGGTGTAAAAAGATGAAGAAGAATGGTGTTGGTACAAGAATGCACTAAGTATGATAACCATGCAAAAACATGCTTTTAAAAGGGACATTTAGTTGGAAACCATACATCAAGCCTTTTTAGAGAAACTTCAAGAACATTTAGTAGAATAGGAACAATATAAACCACATACATCATCATACACGTGGAAACCATTCATAATAGCACATAGAGCCACTTATAACATTTTAGGCACATTCAACGCATACAATACATTACCTTCCTCTTTATCTTAACTCCTTTCCTCAAGCAACCCTTAGGGAATACTTGGTGCAATGTATCACCTTAAGGTTACCAAAGGTGAACTTACATATAGCCTTCATCAATCCAACCACATATATTCATAGAGTCATAAGCACACCATAAGACATAGTTTTCACATAGGAACAATCACCTAAGACAACCCCCAAGTCACACTAGTGCAATGTGCAAGTAGCATCCCATAATACTACTCACACCAAGTGTTCCTAGGAAGCCACCATAGACTAGGCACATCATATTCAACAAGTCATAACATCTTTATTTAACATTAGACATAAGACCAACATACTTCATAACATCATATAAGGACTCATTCATTTACTACATCATTAGTCATAACCCATTTAGTTCATATCATAGGTAAACTACCCTCACAACCCCTTCACAAGCTCACTTGTGCAATGTACACATGGAGTCTCATACCACCACATATACTAAGCAAACCCATTAATAAGTCATAAGTGTAATTCACATGCATAATCATACTTTATGTTTTGACATAAGTAAAGTCAACCTTAACATGCTTTCATATTAACATACATAGACTATAGTATTCATTACATAAAGAACCTAGTCATAACCTCCCTTAGAGTTCACTTGTGCAATGCATAAGTAGGGTCCATAGTCCTACCTACACTAAGTAACTCTTCAAGAAATCATGACTAGAGCTCATATTCTTATCTTAGTTCATTTCTTAACTTTTGGGAAACATTGCCATAACTGATATAGACCATGTGAGCTACATGGAATCCGGTGTTCTACTCCCACACCGAAAAGAGAGGGTATTACTTGCCAAGGTAGGACCTACATACATAATAGCTATCTAGTGGATCCACTAAGCTAAGACCTAGGGGACACGTAATTATGGAACAAGGAGATTGCTACTAGAAACCTTGACTTACTAGGCGTGGAGGTTCCCATCTCATGAAACAACATCTATGTTGGGAACCCAGACTTGCTAAACGTGAAGGTTCTCATGTGCGAAGCCGGACTTGCTAAACGTGAAGTACCCACTCTCATTTTTCATGTTTAGTCGGTGCTAAGCTCCAACTTCCTTTTTAAACATCTTTAAGCCTTTATTTAACATTAGTTCATAAAATAGGATTTAGGGACTTAATCCCTCTTATCATATAGCTCAAAGGTTTCTAAGATGAGAATGAACTTTCATCATAGAACCTACATTATGTGAGAATGACCTTTCACATAGTCATACCAAATTCATAACATAGTCTAGTTTAGAGTACAATTGAGGAAACCTATCAAGAGACTCACTTTTACTAGATTATCATAAACCTTATTCACTTATTCATGTGTGTGTGTACATAAGTGCGAAAGCCTTTCACATAAACACCTTTACGCAACACATATTCATACCTTGCTAATCATACACTTTGCATGCTTAATAAGATGTAAGGGTGCATATAAGGGTTAACCTTTCAATAGACACCATAACACATCATATTCATAGCTATACACGTAGAGTGTGTTTGTATATTAGTCCTCATAGTGACATAATAGCAACAACATTGATATTGAGTACATTTCCCTTCAAGGGATCACAGCACATTCACAAGGTCCCCAAATCATGAACAATTCACATATAAAGTCTTTAGGGATTTTAGACCACACACCCACACTTCATCATAGGAGACAAGGACACATTCAACATTGAATACGTACTCCTAACATGTATATGATCACACATTCATATATGGGTCATATAGGTTGGGGTCATCCCACAATAGTACTTAACATAAACAATCATGTAGACCACACCTTATCCCTAACATTATCATAATCATTATACTCCTCATCATCAACACACTTTAAACATCATGCTAGCATTGAGGATTTCATACATAACCTTCATAGCACAACTTTATAAACATATGCATCATAGTCATCAATTCACTTCACATCTATTGCCTTCAAGGCCATGATCTCAACATGCATAGATAGACAAGAAGTAAACACCGCCACCATAAGTGGACCAAACCACACAACATCAATTCTCATACTATAGACTAGAAGTTAGGTCAACTTACTAATTCTCCAAGCCTTGATCACCATGGATCAATCATCAACAATTCATAATCAATTGACATAGACAGAAATAGGAATCAACAATGTAATTCAATAACATAAACATAATCTAAGTACAATTCTATAAACAAAGGGATCAACCCACAACTTTGCCCATAATGCCATAATTATCAACTCATCAATATACCAACAATTCAAAATGAATAAGTATAGATAATCATCGAAAACATCAATACAATCTAATCTAAACATAATTTCATCCGTAGAGATCATATTCACAAAGACCCATATCATTGGCCAATTTTTGAGAATTTGGGGATCATGGGTTCTTCAAGAATTCCTTTGAAAATTATCTTAAAAACCTTAACTCCACATTAATTCATCAATAGAATGATTTATAAAATCGTTTGACAAGGAACCTATGTTTAGATTGAAAATTGAGAATTTTAGTCTTTGAATCACTTTTGAAATTCTTTGATAGAACTCCCTGAATGAGAGGTTATTCTAGAATCAAGAGTTACCATACCTTAATTATTGAAGACCTATGAAATTGAAGAAGAATTCAGTTGAAAACCCGTCTTCTAGCTTGAGCTTCATCAAGGTCTTCAACGGGGTTTTTGTGAGAATTTATTTTGAAAGGGAAGGGTCAATTTGAAGAATGGGGTCTAATTCTAGGTTTTGGGGTTTTAACCAACTTAGAATACCCTAAAATAGGTAGAATAACCGTTCATAATAATTTCCCAAAGTACTTAAACCACCCCTCACTTAGTTGGAACTTTTAAACAAATCAACTTGAGTTTTATTTTCGCAGATTTCGTCGGGAAACAAGTTAGCCACGCGGAGGTGTTCTTACAAGTTTTCATAAATTAAATTTTGAGACAGTAGAGTCCGCGATGCGGATCAAACTTTTAGCCCTTGGTGGAGCTAGTCCGCGATGCGGACATGCTCCATCCATGAGCAACTTTAAGCTGCTTTGGCAGCTTGTTTGGCCAAAGGTTGGGGTCCTCCTTGGGGACCCTTAAGGTGGTCTCGGTGAGTCGTACCCAGACGTTTTGACCCTAAAAATATTTATTAAGGCACTAGAGTCACCTCCATTGATTTTAGACTCCAAACAACACATAAAAACATGAACAACATACTAGAACACACCAACACGCAAAAGACTAGTTTCCGAACGTCTTGGTCGTCCCTTGACTTTTGACTTCCAAACTCTTTAAAACTGACTAAAAAGGCTATTCTTAATTATTTTAACAAGTTATTAATGCATAAAACCCATGTGAGGCTCTAGTTTATCCTACTTCATTTTGAGGGTTGTTACATATTAGATGAGTGTTGATAGCCTCAAATTCCCATTGTGTAGTTCAATTTCCCATTCTTTTACCCCTTTACTCTAGCAAGTAAGAATAATAACAATTAATGATAAATAAAAAATGCATAATCATATATTTACAAGATGAATAGTAGAAACTCAAAATCTTGAATTAAAGTCTGAAATCTCTCCAAATTCAAGAACAATGCAAGAAAGACTTGTTTCTTTGTTTATTCAGACCATAAAATAAGCGTGAAGTGTAAAATAAAATCTAGAAAAAGTATTTATAGATATTAAAAAGTTATCCTAAACAAATTAGGAAAACTAGCATCAACAACTTTTACGAACTGATTTATGGGTCGTGGTTGCTTTTACGGGTCGTAAACCCTCTTGTGAATTAAAACAACTGGATAGTCTTAGGACTTTTTCCACGGACAATAACTGCGATTCGTGGAAATTTTTGTTGCTTGTACTTCTTCCTCATAGAAATCAAACTTTTTGCACCTTCTCGAATCTCGATGTCCATCTACCAATTGTAGACACTTTTTTGGCTCATATTGCTACCCCTAAAAATTACAAGTCTCTGAATTTAAATTATGGCTGTCATCTACGGCTCGTGGTTCAAACCACAAATTATAGATTGACTCATAGATGGTGAAAAACTAACTACAACATCTGTTTCTAAGCACTTAACTATTGAATCATGTTTTACCTGCAATTTTTTTTACAAAACACATCATATTTTCTAAAAATCACTGCATAACGTACATTAATCCTAAGTTTTGAGCATAAAAAGTACCATAAATTTGTGACACATCAATACCCTAAGTTTAAAATTGTTGCTTGTCCTCAAGCGACTAACACAACTGTCACATCACGACACAATTAGGTAAAGAAGACTAAGAGCCTGTTTGGATTGGATTTAAGAAGTAGGTTTTAAAAAGTAACTTTTTAAAATCAAACTTAAAATGAATTTTAAGTCAAAAAATAAAAAGTAGGGAGAGTCCTACTTTTGCCTTTAAACTTATTTTTAACTTATTTCAAGTCATTTTTAAATTTGCCAAACACTTCCAAAAAGCTAAAAATGACTTAAAAGTAGATTTAACCAACTTTTAAGATAATCCAAATATGCTCTAAGAACCTACAATAATCAAATGACTTTCAACAACGTAACTTAGTCCAACAACACAACACCTTCCTTTTTTTTATATCAGAATCACTGCAAATTCTCGATTTCTCAAGTCAACACATGCTGGTTAATGAATGACATCACCAAAGTTATATACACATACACCAATTACCTTAGATAATCAACAACGCTATTCTAGTGCCAAGAAGTCTCATTCACATACAATCGCATGATTTTCTATTTTGGAGACTAAGAAAACACTCACTTTAACAATGAAGTTCAAACATTGCATGCATAGTACTATAATTTTTCCCTTATTATCTATACCTTGACTATCATATAATTGGATTAGGATCACTATATGTAATACCTCAGATTCAAAAAGATGAATTTTTTTTAGCTTTCCAAAATTTGGTGCCAGTACCAACAGAGCCTCCAATGGCCCGTGGTTTGACACACGATCCGTAGGTTGGCCCGTGGTTGGCCAGTTCAGACTTCCTAAAAATTGTTAAGTTCCAATATTTACAAATGGTTAATCAAGATGGTCTGTTGTCCTATGCACGAGTCGTAGGTAGGTTTCGTAGGTGAGTGCCAGACTTAAAAAAATTTTAGAGCCAAAAGTTGAGACCCACGACTGAGCATGTACAACCCATAGGTGGACCCACGGACCATACATGGGTCCGTCATTGTGAGTCCAAAATTGATGGTCTTTGAACTCACAAACAACCAACCAGGATGGTCTGTGGTCTAACCGACAAACCGTAGGTTTGGTCGTTGGTGAGGTCGCCATATATTTTTAAGAAGGGATTTTGGGTCTTTTCCTAATTATTCTAACCCAATACTATGTCGTTTTACCCTCTATTAGAAACCCTATATAATGATTTTTACCCCCAAAATTTCCAAAAGAAAATCATTCTCTCAAATTTTCAAAGGAAGCTCAACTCATCCTCTCAAATATTTCTCTCTCTAAAAATTGAAGAAGAAGCCTAGAGTTTCAAGTCAAGTCTCCAATTCCACCATTGATAGTAAGCTTTTGGCATCAAGGTATGATAGTATTCACCTATGGAGTCCTTTCCTCCACAGGGTTCCTAAATTCTCCAATTTTGTAAAGTTAGATTCTCCAATTGATTTAGGATTTTATTCAATTGACATGGTTTCTTTTCAATTATGATATTATTGATTGATTTATGACTTTTTAGGCATGAATTGAAGAAATTGCATGTTTCTAAGTTGAATACACATGAACTCATGTGAAACCCATGTTTTCTAGCATTGATCATATGATGAAGCTATTGAATCATGAAAGATGAGTTTATGAACATATGCATGTTTTTTACGAAATTGATGAAAAATGATTTAAGTTTCTTTGAGAGTAAAGCATCCATGTTGTTGTTGTTGTTATTGTTGTGAAATGATTTCTCACATACCTATGAAAGCGTCATTGTGAAAGGGTTTTCTGAACTAAACTTTGAATTAATATTAAGGAGTTATTCTAATGAAACCTAGCTTCCATTGGTTCCTTAGTTGTACCTTTCCATGGATAATAAGGCAAACAATGATTACCCATGCCTCGTAAGGATAAGACAAGTGACAATTACTCATGTCTCTTAATGATAAGAGAAGTGACGATTACCCATGCTCCATAATAATAAGACAATAGACGATTACCCATGTCCCCATAATGATGAGACAAGAGGCGAATACCCGTGGCCCCATAGTGATAGGACAAGAGGCGAATACCCATGTCCCATAATGATGAGATGAGTTAAGATTAATGGTAAATCTCTCAAAGGAATGAACTAAGGTTACATCTAGAAGAATCTCACGAATGTTTTAAAGATGTTAGCTTGCATTGACCATTTTTATGATTTATATTTTCTAACCCTTTTACCTCGTGATTAACTTAGTTATTTCATGTCTCTATTTTATACCATTGGGGCAAGGTGAATGTAGTAGCAGATTTCTTGATCCAGAAGGCGATGAGTATTGGTATTCTAGCCTTCCTATCTACTGTGGAGTGTTTATTGGCTTTGGACATCTAGTCCTTAGATAATATGATGATTTGGTTTAATATTTCAGATTCTAAGTGGGTATTGGCCTTTGATGGAGTTAAGTTTTGTTGGAGAAGATTCATGGTCTATAGTTTGAGGATGAAACCTTAGTGGACCTTTGAGATCAAGTGTTGAGAGGTGATTACAGGAAGCCTAACTTAGATTATGATGTGGTGTTGAGATTTTCTTGTCGTATTTGTGTTTAGAGAGTTGGGAACTTGATTTAGTTGATCCTTTGTGAGACCCATGATTACAGATATTCTATCCATCCTGGCACGACAAAGATGCATTGTGATTAAAGGTATCACTACAGGTAGAGCAATATGAGAAGAAATATTGTAGACTATGTATCTCGTTGCATGTGTTGCCAGCAAGTGAAGGTCTAGCATTTGAGGTCTGGTGGTAAGTTTTAGAGATTACCTTTTCTAGAGTGGAAACGGGATCATATCATTATGGATTTTGTTGTGGGTTTCCCTCAGACTTCTAGATGTGTTGACAACATTTGGGTCACGGTTGATTGATTGACTAAGTCAGCACACTTCCTTCACGTTTAGTATTTGTTCAGTACCAAGAGGTTGGCTCTTATGTATATTTGAAAGGTGGTTCATCTTTATGGTATTCATGTGTCTACTATCTCATACAACGACTCTTAGTTCAATTCTAGATTTTGGAGGACTTTTCAGGAGGATTAGGGTAATCGTGTTGACCTTAGCACAACTTCTCATCCACAGACCGACAGACACCCAGAGTGCACTATTCAAATTCTTGAGGATATGTAGTTGGCATATGTTTTAGATTTTAGAGGTCAATGGGACCAATTCTTTCCATTAGTGGAGTTTGTGTATAACAACAACTACCACTCTAGTATCCAGATGGCCATATTCGAGGCTTTAAATGGTAGGTGGTGTTGTTCTTTAGTTGGTTGGTTTGAGTGTTCGAAACCTAGGCCTTGTAGTATTGATTTGCTTTCGGAGGCCTTAGGTCATGTGCAGGTGATTCGAGATAGGCTCAAGACAACTATGAGTAGGCACCAAAGTTATGTCGATCGTTGGCTTTGACCATTGACGTTTGCAGTTGGTGACCAAGTATTCCTTCGTATGTAGCCCATGAAAGGAGTGATGATATTTGGGAGGTGGAGAAATCTTAGCCCTAGGTATATTGGGCCTTTTGAGAATCTTTTATCTGTTGATGATGTCGCTTATGAGTTGGCCCAATCTCATGCATTTTCAGCTATTCACCTGATTTTCTATATTTTTATGCAACATCCGTATGTTCCCAATGAGTCTCATATGCTCCAGTATAACTCAATTGAGCTTGATAACTATTTGACCTTTTTATAAGATCCAGTTGCTATCCTAGCCAGAGAAGTATGGCAGTTATGTTCAAGATCCATTCACATGGTTAAAGTTTGTTGGAAACATCGTCCCATTAAAGAGGCTACCTAGGAGACCAAGCACAAGATGTGAGAGCAGTTTCTCGGCTTGTTTGAGCCTTCAGGTACCTCTTGACTCTTATTTTCGTGGACGAAAGTCCTCTTTAGTAATGGATGTTGTAATGACCCTTCAGGTCATTCCTGTGTAAATTCCTTCATTTTTTTTCATTTAGGATACTCCTACAGTGACCCCAAGTCATTTATGACTTGCTTGGACTGACAGTTAGGTCACTTTGGTGTTCGTTTGGTTTTTATGCATATTTCTATATCTTGGGGCTTTTAAAACATGAACGGTTTATTTTTGTCAAAATTTTAGGAAGATGGAATCAAAATGCAATTTTAACGATTACATTAGCTCTAAAATGTCGAGTTTGGTATGGAACAACCTTGCATGCGCATCCCGAGGCTTCCAAGATAAAACCAAGCGCCTTGTGGACTTTGTCTAAAAATGTAGCTTAGGTGTAGGAACCACTTTTTTTAGACGACCTTGGTTGAAAGTTTTGACTGCTCCGTTGAGTCTAGAATTTAGAATTTAGTGGGGTAGCATATTTCATTTGTGCACACGGGGTTCTAAACGAATCCCGAGCACTGCGTTCCAAACTAGCAAATATGCATCACTGGTGCAGGCCTAAGTTTCCCTTCGCATTCGCAGGGTCCCTTGGCCTCATCTGTGAAAGCTGAATCTGATGGCCTCCGTGATTGCAAGGTCTTGGCCACATTTGTGAGGGTCTGACCACTTTACCTTTTGCATTCATGGGATTTTTGGTTGCGATCACGATGCCTTGGGTCTTATACCTTTGCATTCGTAGGCCCCTGGCTGCATTCGTGAATGCGAGTTCAGTGAACCTGTGCAATCGCCGACCTTGCTGTCCGTGATGGCGATGAGTAGTTTGGTCTAGTTTTATTTTAAATAAGACCAAACCCCAATCAAGAGCTATAATGATATTTCCTTTTGCAATTTCTTGAAACTTTGATCTCCAAATCGGGTGTTTCAAAGTATAGCGTGATCGGGAAGATTGTGGCTACATGGGGAAGTGTTCGGGGATTGTCAGTGAACCTTCGTTTGAGATAAAAATGGCACCAAAGAGGCTTCCCAACCCTTCTCCCTTGTATTAAAATTTTAAATTCTTGCATGATGATAATTTGGGTTGCTCAGAGCCCAATTGTTTTCCATTTTGGGATACAAGTTTAAGGAGCTAAATTTAATCTTTTGACGGAGTCTATTTCAGAATTTCCAGCATGGCTCCACATTTTCCATTTTGACTCCAACTTTGGTCTATCTCCATCTTATATGTTTTTGGTGTCTAAACAACCTCATTAACGTTGTGATCTTATTTTTGATAGTGTGGCAGCATTCAGAGGTCGTACAAAGAGGAAAAGCTCTAGAATTGTGATTTAGATCGTGTGTGGTCTACTTTAAGGTAACCTATGACTTTCCATTCTTTATATTGAGCTTGATTATGTAAATATATGTTTATTTGTGTGAATTAGGGGTGGGTACCTAGTTGATCTTGCTTAAATTTCTAGAAATCATGTTTCAGACTATTTTATTAGATTTTAAGGACTGTGAGCATGTTGGCTTTGGTATTTTGATATCATCCTTGCCTTGTGGTGTGCTTAGTAGTTTTTTTTATTGATGTTATTGAGCATTTTTCCCTTAGTCTAGGAATATACTAGTGATTAGCATAAACTTGCATAGTTTGGAGCCAATAGCCTTAGCATTTTGGTTGCGTTATTTCAGAAGGCTTAGCTTCATGTAGACTGATATAACAGACTTGAGTCTAATACTATGATCCTTAGTTAGAGGAAAACTCATCTCAGCTTGCCCCTTATCTTATTTGGTCTTTTCCTTGTGATCGACTCGATGTGTACGCGAGTTATTTTAGGCGTATCGGTGATTTGGCATTGACTTGTGGAGTAGGAGCTAGACTGGGTCCCTACCGAGTCTGAGGTGGACATGTGCTATGGTGTCATGCTCCCAAGCCCCATTGAGACGGATGTAACGACCTGATCCTGTCGTTATGGAAAAGCTAACGGGGAAAGAATTTTGGGTCAAAAAAGTTTTTGGTAGTAACTTGGAATTTCCTAGCCTAGTCCAGATTTGGACGAAATCAGAGTCTGTGAGGTCTAGGAAAATCTGGTAACAAATGAGAGGTTTAATATGGAATGCGATTACATGGTAGATAACTAAGACGTTAAGGAACCCGTACGATTTTACAGAATCAAATTCAGGCGAGTAAAACTCCCAAAACTGATCTTAGCGTGAACGGGTATTTTTTGAACGTCCTGGTTTGAAGGTGTGTTGTGAAATGGGGGGGTTCTATTTCCATGCAAGCCGTTAGGGCGAGATTATTCCCGCTAGGGCGGGGCCGTTGTAGTAGGATGGGTCCCGCTGTGGCGGGACAGTCATGACTTAAGTCGAAAATAAACCCCAAAAATATTTTATTCTGCACTTTTCGACTTTGAGAGCTAAGGAATGACCCAGGTGTTTTCTTGACAGTTTTCCACCATTCTTGAGGCTAAAGGTAAGGTTTTCAGTCCCCAAATCCACTGTTCGATCCGTAGAACTTAGTTTCTTGGGTAATTATCGATGGGGAAGGGTTTTGATCTATGATTTATGGTGGAAAAAACCTTAACCTGATTATGGGGATCAAGGGTTTGGCCTAGATTTGATGTTATTGGTTATAATCCGGGTAATTAGGCCTCGCTTATTGATCCTTGCGTTAATTGTATGTTTTAGACCACGAACAAGCGGGAGGAATCCGAAAAGGGAAGATTCAAGTGTCTTACGGGATTCAAGCTTGGATTCGAGGTAGGTGATGGTTGTGATTTCTTGTTGTGTGATATATGTTTGTACTTGTTTCATTATAATACATGAATGTATGCAAATGTTGCATTATTGATCACACTAATCGTGAATGAGGATAATTGAATAATTGAATACTATGAATCATGACTTGATTGTATGATCATGAGAATGTACTTGTGATTGCTGCTTGTTGAATGAATCAGGTGTTACGTTCTGACACATTAACTAGGATCGGTTGCCACGTACGGACATAAACATTGGAACAAGTGTCACGATTCGACACACTAATTGGGATCGGTTGCCATGTACCGGTATAAACATTAGTACGGGTGTCATGTTCCGACACACTAACTTGGATCGGGTACCACATACCGATACACTAACAGTTTGGGTGTGGGTTCCATGAGAGGACCATTGAATTGGGTTCCGTGAAAGGACCATTGAATTGTGTTGTGTATCTACTTGTGATGATTACGTTCATATCTAATGGTGATTGAGGTTGAAAGATTGTGCATTGTTCTAAAATGATAACCAATGTGTATTATTGAGAATGTGGAATGCTACATTGATCCTAAAAAGCTGACTAATATTGTATATGTTCGGTATATGCCCGTTTTATAATGTTGTAGTTACTTGCATGTGTTTCACTTATTGGGATAAGGTGTGAACATACCAGTACACTGTGGTTGTGTACTGATACTGCACTTTCTCTTCTTTGTTAAGTATAGGGCATCTTCAGACGGCTATTGATAGACCTCAATTAAGTGGCTATTGAGCGTTACCGGATCCAAGGGTGAGATAGTTCTTTCAGGCTGCCATGGATCTCTCTTGTTTAAGTCCACTCTTTTCGGACTCAGACTATTTATTAAAGGTGTTTGTTAGTTTCGGGGTTGTACCCCTTGTTCTTAGACTTGTCGTTAGTAGAGTTTTGGTATAATGACTTTCAGGTTCTAAGGGTTGTTCTTCCGCATTAGTTTGGCTAGTTTATTTAAACCTTTGGAGTTTATGGGAACTCTATATAATTTCTACATTTAAACCTGCTTTCGTATATTTAAATGTGTAGTATTTTGGTTAAAGCTGCTTAGTTGGGTTGTAGTAATAGTTCTCCCATCGGAGGGTTAGTGTGGGTGCCAATCACGACGGTCTGGATCGTGACAAAGTTGGTATCAGAGCCCTAGGTTCTTTGATCTCATTGTACCAAAACGAGTCTAGTAGAGTCTTGCGGAACGGTACGAAGACATTCGTACTTTTGTTCGAGAGGCTATAGGACTTTAGGAAAAACTCATTTCTTTCTACTCCTTTGTGCTATGACTTGAATCCAATTGGTATCTTGGTGATACAAATTGGTAACTTTCCTTTTTCACTCTATGGTCCGAACTAGAGCAACTAAAGTGGTAACACCATCACTAGCAAGAGAGGATGTGTATAAACTACCGACAAATGAATAGGGTTACCATTTGTACAAGTATCCACTGCCTTGGATAGATGATCTTTTAACCAGTTGCAGGGTGCATTAGTTTTATCTAAGATTGATCTAAGGTTTGGCTATCATCAGTTAAAGATTAGGCTTGAGGATATACCAAAATCGGCATTTACGGCCCGCTATGGACACTATGAATTTCTAATTATGTCGTTTAGGTTGACGAATGCGCCTGCAGCTTTCGTGAGTTTGATGAATGGTGTGTTCAAACCATTTCTTGATTCCTTGTTATAGTATTTATTGATGACATTTTGGTTTATTCGAAAAGTGAAGAAGAGCATGCCGACCATCCTCGTATTATTCTGGGTGTTCTTGGGAAACAAAAGTTGTATGCGAAATTTTCTAAGTGTGAATTTTGGTTGACTTCGGTTGCCTCTTTGGGGCATGTAGTTTCAAGGGAAGGGGTAATGGTAGATTCCCAAAAGATTAAAGCAGTCAGGAATTGGGTCTGACCTAGTTTTGTGACTGAAATTAAGATTTTTGTGGGGCTCGCTAGCTACTATCGTTGCATGTGAAGGGATTAAGGTTAGATTTGTAGATTCAAGTTATAGGTGACAACATTCAAGAAGTTTTGGTTAGGGACGACTAGATAATGAACACCATTACTTTGGAAAATGCATTTAGTATTCTTCTCATAACATGTATGGGTTGCTTAACGAATGATGAAATTAAGTTATGTCAATTGAGGTTAGAAGCTATACTACGATTTCATGGATTGATGGTATATCAAGAAGGGTCAGGATACGACTGCTCCAATAGCAACGATGTTTACTTGGTTAAGTTATTAAGTGTGTTAAAATTGTGCAGAACCTGGGCATATGAAGAGAAAATCAGCGAGGCTGTGGAGGCCGGGGAAATGGTAATGCGGGTAGAGGAGCAGTGCAGCTAGGCAAGAAGGTTGCCCGTCAAGATGACATGGCTTAGTTTTATGCCTTTCCGGGCAAGACCGAGGCTGGAGGTCTGATGCAGTGATCACAAGTACTATTATTATTTGTGACCGGATGGCTAATGTGTTGTTTGATTCGGGTTCTACTTATTCTTATGTGTCCGTGTGATTTGCCTCAGAATTTGATATGATTTGTGATATACTTGATGCCACCATCCATGTTTCTACCTCAATTGAAGAGTCAGTCATAGTCACCAATTTATATCGAGTTGTCCTATTGTGTTTATGGATTTTTAGAATTGGGTTGATTTGGTTATGCTGGATATGACTGACTTGATATAATCTTAGGGATGACTTGGTAGTCCCCTTATTATTTTGTGCTTAATGGTAATGCTAAGTCGGTAACTCTAGAGATCCCGGGTAGGCAAAGGTTAGAGTGGGAAGGGGGTACAAGCCTAAGTCAGCTAAGGTCATATCTTTCGTGCGGGGTAGAAAACTGGTGGGGCAGGATTGTTTGGCGTAATTAGCTCATATTCGGGATGTTGAGGTTGAGTCTCCCTCTATTGAGTCTATTTCCTGTAGTGTTAGAATTTAGAGAAGTGTTTCCTACCGATTAGCTTGGTATGCCTCCGGATAGAGATATAGATTTCTTCATTGACTTGGAAACTGGCACTCGCCTCTTCTTCATCCCTCCTTATCGCATGGCTCTAGTAGAATTGAGAGAGCTTAAAGCTCAAATCCAAGGGCTTCTTGATAAAGATTTCATTCGTCCTAGTGCTTCCCCGGGGGGTGCTCCTGCCTTATATGTTAAGAAAAAGAAGGGTAGTATGAGGACCAGTTATTTTATCTTAAGCCATAAAAGAGTGGATTGATTCCGAAATGACAAGCTTATGGATAAAGAAAGTCCCAATAAGTATACTTGAGGGAAGGCAATTGAAGTATTTTAGTAAGAAAGTGCGTATAAATTAGGTTAGTCCTTTGAATTTGATGAGTATACCTGAGTTAGAGGTGTCATGTCGATGAAAATGTTGACTTCGTAGTAACAACCAAGGCTAACAGAGCGTAATGGTAATAAGAGTTCGTGGTGGATTGTGACGGGATGCAAATATATAATAAGATTGTTGGTTAAGCAAAATTTGCATAATAATTATGACTAGCGAGTATCTAAGGTTGTGTTTTTCTAATATTTGGTGAGTAACGTGGTTGTATGGATAGTTTTAAGAGATGGTGGGATACCACTCGAATATAATTCAAAAGATCTAGAGTCATGATGAAGAAAAATAGTAGGATGTAGTACAACCTTTAGAGATAGGCGAGAGCAAGAATATTTTATGTGATTGCAAAGGCTAAAGAGGTATCTTCAAAGGGGTAGATAATTGGGTTCAGAGACGCGTGATTTCATTCGTTTGTTGTGGCTATGGTAATAGTGCCATGGGTCCACCAGATTGGTTATAACTATGGGAAACGACTTGAGAAAGGAGTGTACATACATTAGCTTGAGTGTAATGATAAGTGCTTTGTTTTTGTTTTTGAGTTTAGTAATGAGTACAATTGAATTGTTAGCGAAATATAATGTAAGATCCATGGAGATGGGATCAATGATAAGCGAAGATCCATGAATTCATGAAAATCTTTGAGGTAAAAGTGAATGTTGATAGATAAGGGGATTGTATTATACGATTGAATTTACAATTTAGATTTTTCCTTGTAAGTCTACATTCGTGGTGATATATTTTGTCAAGGTATGAATTAGCAAGGTAAGAAATGATCAATTGTATCCGGTATTGCGCATTTGAAAGGACTTACACCTGGGTTGAGTCGTAAAGTTTATTCTAATGATTGTTAAGTACCTAAGAGAGGTTTCATTTAAAAGTTATGGTTTATAATAAGGTAAATGGTCAGAATTTTTATGATAGTTGTTAGTATTGTGAGTATGATTCACTAGCTATGCTCTTGTGTGTTTTCACTTTAATGGGTGGATCCATAGTGGTGAATCAGGGGTACCAAATCTTGCGATGTTCTCTTGGTTGAGTAGGAAGATTGGGAAGATTTGGTTATTTCAAATGACATAATTGGTGTTTTCTTGGAGTTGTTAAAGTATTTTAGTGGTTCTACATGTACCACCTTTCTTATGAGAATTTATAGAAGAGCTACCATTCGTATTTATGGTTATCCGACAATCTTAATATTCATCTTGTTATCGAGGTCATGTTTCGATTATGTGTGGTTGAATGTGGGGATCATTGGGGCCAATTCTACTATTCTTAAGAGGTAATCTACAATTACTAAATCTAGCTTCTCGATAGTGTTGTTAGAGGGTTTGTACACTTGGGCATATCTGATGTCTAAAGATCAAATTTTTATAACTTAAGCTCATGAAAATTTATGTTGTGAGAAGGAGATGTTGATAAGAACTATGATTGTTTGAGTATTATGAGTGTGTGTGTTGGTTGGTTCAAGTCCACCTCTAATTGTAGCGAGTATTGATTTAGAAGTTTATCATGGTTATGTGAGAAAGGATTCGTCTTAATGTTTGTGTCAAAGTCGTTGATAACATGTTGCACACATGTGTACGATCAACTTTGGTGGTTATTGGGAATAGCTTTGTTGTTAGTTAAGTGTATATACAACAATATTTATCACTCGAATATTGAGATTACTTCATTGAGGCATTGTATGGGAGGGGATGCAGATCACCCATATGATGGTTTGAAACTGGAGATGTAAAATCGTTGGGGGTTATTTTAGTGAAGGGTGCTCAGGATAAGGTGAAAAGTATCCAAGCTAAGCTTCTAGCAGCTCAGAGTCGACAAAAAATGTATGTGGGACAAGTATCCCCTGTTGTTCAGCGATTCAGGTACTACTCTACCCTTACTTTAGCCAGTCTTTCCTAGTTGATCACTCGGGGACAAGTGATGGGTAAATTGGTATCTATTGTAACGACCTAATCCTGTCATTATGGAAAAGCTAACGGGGAGAGAATTTTGGGTCAGAAAACTTTTTAATAGTAACTTGGAACTTCCTAGCTTAGTCCAGATTTGGCCGAAATTGGAGTCAGTGAGGTCTAGGGAAATCTGGTAACAAATGAGAGGTTTAATATGGAATGTGATTACATGAGTGGATAGCTAAGACATTAAGGAACTCGTGTGACTTTACGGAATCGAATACGGGCGAGTAGAACTCTTGAAACTAATCTTAGCGTGAACGGGTATTTTCTAAACGTCCTGGTTTGAAGGTGTGTTGTGAAATTTGGGTTTGATTCCGTGCAAACCACTAGGGCGGGATTATTCCCGCTAGGGCGGAGCCGCTGTAACGGGATGGGTCCTGTTATGGCGGGACAGTCGCGACTTAAGTCGGAAATAAACCCCGGAAAGGTTTTATTCTGCACTTTTCGACTTTGAGAGCTAAGGAACGACCCCAGATGTTTTCTTGACATTTTTCCACCATTCTTAAGGTTAAAGGTAAGGTTTTCACTCCCTGAATCCACTTTTCAATTTGTAGAACTTAGTTTCTTGGGTAATTATCTATGGGGGAGGGTTTTAATATGTGATTTATGGAGGAGAAACCCTAACCTAGGTATGGGGATCAAGGGTTTGGCCTAGGGTTGATGTTATTGGTTATAATCCGGGTAATTAGGCCTCATTTATTGATCATTGCATTAATTGTATGTTTCTAGACCATGAACAAGCGGGAAGAATCCGAAAATGGAAGATTCAAGTGTCTTAGGGGATTCAAGCTTGAATTCGAGGTAGGTGATGGTTATGATTTCATGTTGTGTGATCCTACCAGTACACTGTGGTTGTGTACTAATACTGCACTTGCTCTTTCTTTGCTGAGTACAGGACATCTTCAGGTGGCTATTGATAGACCTCATCTAGGTGGCTATTGAGCGTGACCGGATCCAAGGGTGAGCCAGTTATTTCAGGCTGCCATGGATCTCCCTTGTTTAAGTCCACTCTTTTCGGACTCAGACTATTTGTTAAAGGTGTTTGTTTAGTTTTGGGGTTGTACCCCCTGTTCTTAGACATGTCGTTAGTAGTATAATGGCTTTCAAGTTCTAGGGGTTGTTCTTTCTCATTAGTTTGTCTAGTTTATTTAAACCTTTGGAGTTTATGGGAACTCTATTTGATTTCTACATTTAAACCTGCTTCCATATCTTTAAATGTGTAGTATTTTGGTTAAGGCTGCTTAGTTGGGTTGTAGTAATGGTTCTCCCACCGGAGGGTTAGTGTGGGTGTCAATCACGACGGTCTGGGTCGTGACAACGGACAAGCACTTGATGCCCTAAAAGCCCGAGAGAACCAACCTCTCAAGAAGTTTGAAGAAATTCTCCCTTGAAGGATCGTGTTGAAAAAGATGGAACCCCTCCATATAAAAAAAGAGAAGAACAGTGAAAGAATAAAAAGATCGAAAAAGAAAAGAATTGTTGAAATAAAGTTTATACAATGGATAAAAGAAATGGGGGTATCCAATGAGGCATGCTTAAAAGAACATGGTGTGGATTGTGAAAATTGAAAAGAGTTAAAGAAAAGGAGAAAAAGTGAAATGAAGGCCATGCTTCATGAAGGTAGAAGTCACTAAGCCAAAATTATCATACCTTTACCCTCAGTCCCGTTACAAGCCTTGACAGACCTTTGTGATCTTGATTGAGCTTAATGTCATGTTGATTGGAAAATACGGGAAAGCCTATGGGGAAAATCATGCATGTGTTTATCTTTGAGAGTGTCAGAGTTGCTTTTGATCCCTAAATTCTGAAATTTTGTTAAGTTTTGTGTCAGCATAGAATCATTTTTTATGTGAGGGAATTCGAATACTTTTGTTGAGCTTGAATTTGCATTTGAAGTAAGCATTGTAAGTGTGAATTCTATTTGATGATGGCTAGTCACAGTTTGAAACTTAGAGTGCACAATTGAACCTTGCATGGGTAGATTGAACCTCATGTGCCTTCATATTGAGTCTTGAGTAGCACTATTTGTAGACATTTCTGTTGAACTGATTGATCTTGTGTTTTACTTGAGGACAAGCAAAAGTTTAAGTTGGGGTGTTGATGAGTCGAGGATTTCGACTCATTAAGGGATTAATAAAAAGAGTTTTAGTGTCCTCAATGCCTATTTTATGCTCAAAATTGAAGTTAAAGTGCTAATTTGAAGCAATGAAGGCAAAAGATCAAGGCAAGGACATTACCGGGGAAAAAAGAGCGGAAAAGCTAAAAAAAAGTTGAAGACAAGAACGGTTGAGGATCGCCAACATCACTCGGTGAGCGCTGAGTGGATCTTCAGCTCGCCAAAAGTTCCAGTAGGCCAGCCCAGGGAAAAAAATAAGTCGGCGATAAAATGTGCATTTCGGTGAAGCGCCGAATGGATCGGCGATGGTAATTCTGATCGCCTAAAGTCACAGGACGAAAATGGTGAAGAGTCAAGTCAAGAAGGTGATGGAAATAGACATTTGGCGCATCGCTGACTTGGTCGGCAATGCTCGACTTATTCCACCGAATGGTCCTAAGCTAAAACTCTGGAAAAGTATAAATGCGATTTTTAAAAGATGAAAAGGAGTTCTGAGTTTTTACACAGTTCCCACACATTCTAACTCTGGATTTTTTTATCTAGAACACTCTAAAAATTGTGTTTAGTCATTTGAGTAGTAATTTAGAGTTGGATTTTGATTTGGAACTAATTTTGAGCATTGTGAAGACTTGCAATTTGTTACCCAAACTAATGGAGAACATAGTTGGTAAAATTTCTTGCTTTTTATAATGTATGGCTAAAACCTCCATTCTTGGGGGTGTGATTATGTGATTAAATGTTTCAATTAGCTTATGGGTGTTAGTATTTACTGATTTGATTGTTTATTGGAAGTTGGTTTAATTAATAGTTGATCAACACACCATTATTTTATCAAAGACAAAATAGAAATAAGAACAAGGGTTTTGGGTTGCCTCCCAAACAGTGCCTTAGTTAACGTCGTGGCACGACGCAAGTTCACCTTTAAACCTCATTCTTGGGGTTAGCCATGGTATCACTAGGCAAACCTCCTAGCTGTCTCATATTTAGGTGAGATGAGATATGACCCATCTGGGTCTCTAACTGCTTGATTGAAACTAAATGAGAGGTACCAGTCTGGCTAAAGGTAGACATATCTTTTTTCATGCCATTTAGCATTTTGTCTAACCCTTCTACTTTGTTGAGGATGCGCGAGAGCATATCCTCAGACCTACCACAATCCGAATTCTTTGGCTTTTGGTGCTCATGGGGAGGCACGTATCTATACTTTTCCCCATCCTTCCAATTTGGATTACGGTCCCTCCATTCATGATCCCAGTCCTTCCAACCTTCGTCTCTATCCCAACCTTGGTTACCACCCACCCTTGGGTAATTTAAGCGGTAGCCACCGCCTTGGTTGGCTAGAAAATTTACCTTCTTTTATACAAGGCTTCAAACTTCATCTCCTCAGGATTAGCACCCCCGACCCCCACAGCGTTGACACCACGGGCACCAGCCCCCATGACATTTTTGGATAAAATATCAAGCTGCGTCATGATTTTGGCCATGTTCTGGTCTCTCTCATTGTCTTTTTCAATCTGCTCTTTGGATAGCTTGAAGGTGAGAGGGAAGACTTGGTCCTCACGAGTGTACCATGCTCTATTGATAGTTGTCATGCCATCTAAAAGTTGAGCTGCTACTGCATACGGCTGCTGCATTAAGCTTCTCGGTGAGAGTTGGTCGGTGAAACCTTTGTTTACCGAGTCTAAACTTCGGTAGAAGTACTGAAGTAGCACGTTATCAGGTAATCCATGGGTTGGACATTGTAGCACCAACTTTTTGAACCGTAGCCAAGTCTCGTGTAGAAGCTCTCCTTCCAGACGCTTAAAGCTCTAGATGTTATCCCTAAGTGACATCATCTTCGAGAGAGGGAAAAATCACACTTGAAATGCGGTTACCAGTTCCTCCCAAGAAGTGATGGATTCTCGTGGCAACTCGGCTAGCCATATGCACGCCTCTCCCAACAACGAGAAAGGGAATAACCTTAATCGGACTGACTCCTGCGAGATGTTTTTGAAGGAGAATGGTTCGCATACATATACGAAGTTTCGAAGATGCTCGTGAGGATCCTCATGAGCCAATCCACTTAAAAGTCTCTTTAGTTGCAAGAGTTGCAACATGGTGCTCATTATGTGGAACACTGCATTTCCCTCGGCTGGGGTTAAACGGATAGCTCCAACACCTCCCATGAGATGGGGGTCATTGGGGTTGGGATCTTAGACATCGTTGAGATTACCGATGTCGTCCTGATGGCCCACCTGGCTGCCGTTGCTACCGTTAACACGCATGCTTTCTGAAATATTCACACAAGCAAACAAAACAAAACTAAAAATTAGGTAAGTAGACTACAACTAAGAAGAATAAAAATTCTATTAATCTAAGAAATTTCAAATAACACCACTCCCCGGCAGCGGCGCCATTTTGATGTTTAACGTAATCAACAACACGTCTTACAGTTCGGGTGTCTACGATCGTGCAATAGTATAGTAACCCAACCAAGGGTTGGGGTCGTGTCCCAAGGGAACGGTTTTGAGAATTAATAGAAAAATAAAACTTAGTTCTAACTAGCCGTAGCTAAAAACATTAACGATTAAAAACATTGTAAATTAAAGGGGGACACAAGAGTGTCAATTAACAAATGGGGGTTTTGTCACAAGTAAGCTAAAATTAGTGAAATCAACAAGGAAATCTAAGTAATGAGAGGGGGATTCTTGGGATGTGACCGGAATACGGATTAATCTACATTATTGGATACATGCTTTCGATAGAAGATTTATAGAACAATAGTGACTAGGCTAAGCTTTATGTGGGAATAAGTTCTCTCTCTTGCAACTTACCCCGTTTCAATTGCGTTCCTCTCGGATACCCACTTGCCGCATGAAGACTAGCATGCGCCTTACCCCACTCACTCTCTCGAGCTGAGTGTTAGGATATAGGACTAGGGCTCACCCTCTCGGGCTGAGCCTTATGTCGACCCACTCCTTAGGCCATCAATCTAATGGTCTTGGTTTCGCGACTTCTCTCTCGAGCAAGCCAAAAACACATGAGTGAACTTGTATTTGCAACTACAAATCCATTATATTCAACCACAACTACAAGATGAAATCACCATTAAACTACATTTAATCTATCAGCAAGCAAGACTCAACAATTATCTTAACCCATATTCGCCAAATCACACCCTAAGAATTGGGGTTTTTAGCCACACATCAAGAGATAGAAACTTATACCTAAATGAGCTTGCATTCAAATGGGTATGAATATTTAAGTCTTGTTACAGGCCAAGAATGAAGAATCCAAGAGACCCAAGTCTAAATCCTTGGAGATGAAACCCTCTTCTTCTTCAAGATTTCAAAACCCTCTCAAACTCAAAGCAAATATATGAAAATCTAATATTCTCGACTGAAAATTATAATAATTGTTCCACTCTAAGTGAAGATTATTATAATTGTTCCACACTTAAAACTAAAACTCTAACTAGTATTTATAGTTTTCACATATTTGAGCTACAACGGATCATTCGGCGTCGTTAGTCGAAATCACCGATCTACTCGGTGATTCACCCTTTGGTGTAGTTCATCGTCGTCTTGCACCAGCCCTCAACATCGTCATGCTCTAGGTCATTGGGCGACATGGTACTGCTTCGCGGAATTTCTCGGCGATGCGCTTACTGCTCCCTTTTTTCGCCAACTTGATCCTTTCCTTCGGGGCTCAGCACACTGGAACAAAAGGAGATATAAGACCCTTCGGCGACTCGCCAAGTGGACTCGGCGATCCTCAGGCTTTCATTTCTTCGTTCTTTTCAGCCTTTTCGTTCCATTTTGCGACGTAGTGTCCATGCTTTCCTTAAAACTTCAAATACCTAAAACTTAAGGGTTTACATCAGATATTGAGATAAAATAAGCATTTGAGGACATAATTTCTATTAAAATATATTCCTAAATGAGTCCAATTTGTGGACTCATCAGCCTTCTTTTCATATCCATTTTGTCCTTTATTTGTGTCTAGATTCTATCTTATCAAATTGTCTTTACCTTTCTTTCTCGGTCGGCATATGATGCCTACTGAATAACTTTGTTTTGGTACTTATGCTACACTCTACATGTTTTCGTGAAGCAGGTCCTAGTACCATATACCAACGCTGATCGTTCGTGCCATCTTTTGCAAGCTTGTGGATATCAGAGACGAGGGTGATCACTTGGCGTCCTGGATTAGCTTGTCTTTTTTTTTTACATATGTTATCTTGTCTTTTGCCTTTGAGACTACTTGTTGTGTCCTACTATTGGGAATTGTATTTTTTCTTGTTAGACAACTATGTACTCGTGACTTCAAAGTTCTGGGAGGGTATCTATTCAATATAGTTTTTAGTTTTCTTTTGTTTCTGTCTTTTCTTATTATTAGTGTTATTTTCTATTTGGTTTTACCCTAGTACTCATTACTTGTCGTTCTGAGTACGACTTGACTTACCTATTGGTGGGTTATAGTGGTGTCATTATAACTCAGGAAATCGGGTTGTCACAAGTTGGTTCCAGAGCCTCAGGTTCACCAATCTCATTAGTACAACGATAATACCTAGTAGAGTCCTACAATTTGGTGTGGAAACATCTGAGTCCTATCTTTGGGAGGCTACAGGGCGTCTTATAGAATTCTTTTCTTTTGTATCACTTCCATGCAGCATAGGTGTGATTGGTTTCTGTAAATGTCACTTGCTTCACTCTCTTTGCATGATGGATCATATTCTCCATGAGATAAATTGGGGTAGGGGTCGACCTCCCTTTCTAGGTAGGGTTGCAGAACCAACCCCAGTTAGAGAGCAGGGCCCAGAGCAAGTAGTAGATCCTCCAGCCGCCCATATTCCAGAGCAGCAAGTAGGGTTGGGACCAGCTTAGCCACTACTCAGACTCGGTGTGGCACCAGATCTTTAGGCAGCCATTGCACAGCTTTTGAGTGTGTTGGGTGGCCTACAACAAGCCCTAGTACCAATGCCAGTACCGAGACTAGCACCAAACCAGAAAGATAAGCCTGCAGTATAGGCACTCGGACACAGGTACCACCTGGGATGCCCATCCTATGACTGTGGCTGGAGCGAACAGAAGATGCTCGGAGTGTTGTTGAGGCTTTCGCCTCTAAGGTTTTCTACGATTGTGGGTGAAGATGCCTACGAGTTCTTGACTAATTGTCATGAGCGGTTGCATACCTTGGGTCTCGTGGGGTCAACATGAGCGACTTCACAGCGTATCAGTTTGATGGGCCATCCAGATACTGTTGGTGTACATTTATTGAGACTAGACCTGCTAGGACTCCTTCGGTCACCTGGACCGAGTTTTTTTAGGCCTTCTTGGCTAGGTTTATCCTTCGCAACATCAGAATCACCTCAGGGATCAATTCTCCAAGTTAGAGAATGGTTTTATGACAGTGTCAAAGTACGAGGCTAGTTTTTATGAGTTCTCCCATCATGCTACCATGATTCTACCTACTGAGGAGGAGAGGGTTCTGTGCTTTGTTCATGGGTTGAGACTGCAGCTACGGATTGAGGCTTAGTTTATGGTCTTAGCGGTTTGCTCATTTATAGATGTTGTTGATCACTCCCACACTATTGAGCAGCTCTGTCATGAGGCCCAAGGGGACAGCAACAAGAGAGCTAGATATGAGGGTAGCTACAGAAAGTCCCGCTCCAGACCTAGAGATGCTTATGATAGACCTTGACAGTGCTTTCAGCAGGGTCAGCCCAAGCAGCATGTTCAGGCCTCATTGTAGAGTTCAGACGATGATTGGTATAGTCGGAGTGAGGTTGGCTATAGTCATAGATCCATCGCTAGTACTTTCGACTGTGGTGGTCATTTTTCTGGGAGCATATCATCTTCGGGTTTTATTTACTGTAGTGAGTTAGGTCACTAGGCCAGAGATTGCCCTTTGCATAAGATATCTCCAGCTCCACAGACAGCTCTACCAGCAGCACATTCAGCTAGAGGTCGAGGTTAGGGTCAGGACTGTCGCAGTGCCCAATAGGGTATTCGAGATGGTCCCCGAGGAGGCAGGTCAGGTGGTAGGACTAATGGCCATGGCACAAGCGGGCAGACCAATTCTATGCAACCTCGGTGAGGTTGGAGACTAAGTCATTGGATGATGTGATAATAGATATGATTCTTTTAAGCCATCAACCTGCTTCGGCTTTCTTTGATCCAAGCTCTACCTATACTTATGTTTGTGTATTATGTTTCTCATTTGGGTATGATTTCTGAGCCTATGGTAGCATCGTTACATGTGTTGACCTCCGTGGGTGAGTCTTTAGTAGTGGATCAGGTGTTTCGATCTTGCTTAGTTACTATCCAGCCCGAGTTGATCTTATGTTATTTGATATGTTATTTCTATTCTGCCATATCGAATGGCCCCTGCAGAGCTCAAGGAGTTTAGTGTTCAACTTCAGGATCTCTTGGGTAAGGGGTTCATCAGGCTTAGTCTGTCACTTAGGGGCCCTCATGTCCTGTTTGTGAAGAAGAAGGGTGGTATGATGCACATATGTATTGATCATAGGTAGTTGTATAAGGTGACGGTGATGAACCGCTACCCTATTCCAAGGATTTTTGATCTAGTTGACTAGCTTCAAGGTGTCGTCGTGTTTTCAAAGATTGATTTGAGGTCTTTTTACCATCGGCTGAGAATTAGGGCAGCACACATCCCTAAGACCGCATTATTTAGGACTCTATATGGCTAATATGAGTTCCTAATGATGTATTTTTGGGTAGTCTAATTCCACTGCCGCCTTCTTGGACTTGATGACGCGGGTGTTCAGGCCGTATCTTGATTTGTTCATCATTGTATTTATAGATGATATTCTGCTATACTCGCGAAGCAAGAGTGATCATGAGAAACATCTGAGGATTGTACTCCAGACTTTGAGAGATCATCGGCTTTATGCCAAATTCTCAAAGTGCGAATTTTGGGCTTGAGTTTGTAGAATTCTTGGGCCACGTGGTGTCCAATGATGGTATCATGGTAGATCTGGTGAAGATTGAGGCTATTTATGATTAGGCTAGCTCATTTTTGAGGTTCAGAGCTTTGCCAAATTAGCAAGCTACTACAAACAGTTCGTGGAGGGCTTCTCCATTATTGCAGCAACTCTGACCTGGTTGACTCGACTAGATGTGTATTTTGAGTGGTGTAAGGAATGTGAGTTGAGTTTTCGCAAGATCAAGAGTTGTTGACTATTGTCCCTATATTGACGGGAAGATTTTCATTATATATTGTGACAGATCAAGCGTTGGTTCGGGTTTTGTATTGATGCAGCGGGGTTGGGTTATTGCTTATGTGTTGAGGTGACTTAGGCTACATGAGTGCAACTACCCCACTCATAACATGGAATTGGCAACGGTAGTTTTCACGTTTAAGATCGGAAGGCGCTACCTACATGGAGTTTGTTATGAGATCAACACTGATCAAAGAAGTCTTCAGTACATCATGATCCAAATGGATCTTGATTCGAGGCAGCATCGCTGGATTGAGATTCTAAAGGACTATGACCTCTCTATTCTCTACCATCTAGCAAGGCAAATGTGGTATAGAAAGCCTTGAGTTGGAGGGCAGTGAGTATGGGTAGTCTAGACTTCTTATCTACTATGGAGCGACCTTTTGCATTGGACATTCAGTCTAGGCAAATCGGATGGTTCATTGAATGTCTCAGATTCTAGGCGTGTTTTTGCATATATGGGAGTTTAGTCCTCCCTACTTGATCAGATCTGTAGTCATCAGTTTGAGGATGAGACCTTGGTGGCACTTCGAGATCGAGTGTTAGTAGGTGATGTCAGTCGGGTTACCTTGGATTCAGATGGGATTTTGAGGTTCGCAGACCAAATAGGTGTTCCAAGAGTTGGAGGGGGTTGATTAAGTTATACTTATGGAGGCCATGATTCTAGATATTTTATTTATCCGGGCACTGTGAAAATGTATTGTGACTTGGGGCAACATTATTGGTGGGTCGACATGATGAGAGATATTGCAGACGATGTATCTCATTGCCTGAGTTGTCAACGGGCGAAGGTTGGGCTCTTGAGACATAGTGGTGAGTTCAAAAGATTACCCATTCTCGTGTGGAAGTGGGATCCTATCACTATGGACTTCGTGGTGGGTTTGCCTTAGACTTCTAGAGGTATTGATAGCATTTGGGTCATCGTTGATCGATTGACCAAATCAGTACCCTTCCTCCCTGTTCAATCTTCATTCAACGCCAACAGGTTAGCTTATATCTATATTTGTGAGGTGGTTTGTCTTCATCGTGTGTCGGTATCCATTATATCAGATCGTGGTGCACATTTAACTTCTAGCTTTTTGAGGACTTTTAAGGATGAGTTGGGCACTCGTGTTGACCTTAGCACAACTTTCCACCAAGGTCTTGATAGTCATTCAAAGCGTACTATTCAGATATTTAAGGATATGTAGTGGGCCTTTGTTTTAGAGTTTAGAGGTTAGTTGGACAAGTTCTTGCCTTTGGAGAAGATCGCGTACAACAACAACTACCATTCGAGCATCCATATGGCCACATTTGAGGACTTATATGGTAGGTGTTATCGCACTTTGGTTGGGTTGAGTCTACAAAGCCTAGACTTTGTGATACAAACAATATTCAGGAGCCTTGGGAGAAGGTGATAGTGATTCAGGACAGACTTTGGACAACCCAAAGTAGGCACAAGAGTTATGATAATTGTAGGTGACGGCCTTTGAGGTTTTCAGTTGGTGATAGAGTTTCCCTCCATGTGTCACCCATAAAAGGTCTGATGAGATTTAAGAGGTGAGAAAAACCTTAGCCCAGGTATATTGGGCCTTTGAGATCCTATGGACAGATGGAGAGGTTGCTTATAAGTTAGCTTTGCCTCCAATGTTCTCAGCTATCCATCCAGCCTTTCATGTTTTGATCTTGCGCCAATATGTTCCTAATGAGTCACATATGCTTCAGTATGATGCAATAGAGTAACATGATCATTTGACTTTCGCATGGGAGCTAGTTGCCATCCTTGCCAGAGATGTGTGTGGCAGTTGTGCTCAAAAGCCATTCCTGTTAAGGTTTGTTATAGGCAATGTCTGGTTAGGGAGGCTACCTAGGAGACCGAGCATGATATACAGGAGCAATTTCCTAGCTTGTTTGTGCCTTCAAGTACTTATTGACTCTTACTGTCATGGATGAAGTCATTTTTAGAAATGGATGTTGTAATGACCTTCAAGTCATTTATGTGTTTATGCCTCATGTTCGTTGGTTAGATCTTTCCTATAGCGACCCTGCTGGAACAGACAGTTCGGTACCTGATCGTTCGTTAGTTTTTAAGTGAATTTAGTGATTTGGGAGCTTTTAAACCTTAAACGGTCATTTTGTATCTGAAATTTAGGAAGATAACCTCGGAATCCAATTTAGACGATTCCATTATATCCAGAAGGGTCATTAAAGAATGGAGGCATAGTCGGCATAACTCCCGAGGCTTTTCAGAGCGAGTCTGTACGATTAGGCATTTTATCTTTCAATTTGAAGCCTGATTTTGACTTTAGTCAACATTCTGAGTAAACGTGCTCGCAAGATAATTCCATCAGCATGGTTAGCTCTGGAAGGTTGAGTTTGGTTTAGAAAAAACCCTTCGTTTAGATCTAGAGGCTTCCAGGCTAATTTTGAGGCCCTTTGTGGATTTTGGATTAAAATGAAAAATTGGAGTGGGACCCACTTTTCATTGAGACGACCTCGGATGAAAATATTAAAGGTTTTGTTGAGTCTAGAATACTATCTTCGATGGATTTGCATATCTCATTTGCATGCACGGGGTTCCCAACGAGTCCGGGACACCCCGTCAAAGTTTTGGAGCCTGAGCACTTCTGTTGTCAGCTGAGGTGTGCCCGCGTTCGCGTATGGAAGGTGGCCAGGTAGGAGCTTACACAGACAACAAATGGCAGGACCGTTCGTGTAGTTGTACCGCGTACGCGTCGTTTAGTCGTCCGGCCTATTTAAGGCTAGTCGCGAGCCAGCCTTGGCTCATTTAGTAGTTTTGCGATTTCTCCTACATCCAAAATCCGGTTTTGGTGATTTGAAGTCTCACACGATTGTAATTTTCAAGGATACGTGGGAGTGATTGGAATATGTCAGTGACACTCCATCAACGTAACTTTTGCCGGTAAGTTGTTGCCTTTTCTCTTTGATTTGAATTTTCGTTGTGCTGTTGTGTTAGCTGATTTTCGGGCATCGACTTGTGTTCTGCATCATAAGTTCAAGGCATAGCTTAGAACATTTTAATTGAGTCAATTCTGGAATTTCCGGCATGGATCCCATAATTTTTGTTTGACTCTAAAATTGGTATGTCTCCATTTTGGGTGATTTTAGTGTCTTTATGACCATATTGACATTTTGATACTACTTTTGATAATGTGGCAGCATTCACATGCTATTTAAATAGGAAACACTCAAGTTTTGTGATTTGGAGCGCTCGCGGTTAGCCTATAAGAAGGCAAATGGCTTCCTTTCGATCTAGATTGAGCATGAATGTACAAAATCATGATGATGAGTGTGAATTAGGGGTGGGTACATAGTTATTCTTTCTTTTCTTGCTAGAGACCATGATTTAGGGATCATTACCACTATTTCCGGGTTAGTACCATGCTAGTAGAGGGTTGTATATGTGTTGTAGCATGCTACATGATATACTTCTTTGATTACTTGTTTTTAGAGCATGCTTTGGCCTTAGTTTAGGACAAACTAGTATTGCCTTAAACCCATGCACATTGTGACTACGGTATGTCTCAGATGTCGCTTTGGATAGATTAGGTCCTTATAGACAGGAATAACAGACTTCGATCTGATATATAAGTCTTAGCTTAGGCATTTGCGCTATTTGTTAGCCTTTCTCTCTCCTCTCCCTATTTCTCCGACTCAATGCATTACTAGAGATTGTGTGTTTCCTCAGGATTGGAGTGCTTCCGTCTTGGAGCCTTTTATAATATCGTTAAGGATAGACGTTGATTCACAGTGGCTTGGAGCATGTTGGTTCCAATTACACACGCAAGTGTACGCGGTCGCACAAGTAATATAATGGCTTTAAAAGAGCCGGATTATCGAATCCAAAGGACTTGTCGATTAACTATTTTACTAAATTATACTAGTCTAACTATTTATTCAAGCGTGTCAAAAGAGTTTTAATTTTATTTGTAAAGAAAAGAATGTAAGAATGAAATAATAAAATTACTTACAATGGTTGGAAAATTCGAGGGCTGCAGCATGCTTAAGGTTTCATGTATCACATCTTATATAATGAATTAACTACGATTATCAAATTACTGATTTACAGGGATGATTTTATGATCATGATCTCCCAACCTCTAATCGCCTATTCCAATTGACTGTATAACTACATCGTTGAGCGGGGATAAACAGACTCAATTGGCGAGCATTTATATTTCATCTTATTTAGTAACCAAACACGGTGTTCGTCTAAGTGTCAATCTTGAACACGAATCTAAACAAGTGATACGCAAGAGAGATCGAGCTCTTTATATTCTTTGGTCTATCTACCTCTTCATCTTCCAAGTCTAAGAATAGACAATATATTTATTTCTATGGCGATCAAGCATCAAATAATAAAACAAGAATACAAAAGTAATTTAAGCGATAACCAACAATAATTCAAAACAATCAATGTTCAACAATTACCCATAGTCGTAACCCTAGAACAAGGGTCTTTAGTTACTAATGTCTAAGAAAAGAACAAGAAAAAAAGAACTCTAAAAAGTATTGACTTTTCCCTACACAGTATATTCTCCCTAATAATTATTCTCATGGACTATTTATAGATATAGAAACCCCTAAATAAAATAATTGAGTCCAAAACAAATTAGGAACTCAAAACCAAAAGGAATTGGGTTTCCTTGTTGTACGTGTATGTCCAACTACCTCAAATTATGATGTGGCCTTCGATTTGTGCCACGTGGCAGCAATAATTTTCTCCTTCAATTTCCAATTCTTGAATTGCAGTCTGTCGCTATATATATTGTATATTATTATATTCAATTTAATCCATTCTACTTAATTTCCTTCTATAATCTTGCATCTTTAATTCATTTTAGCCTCAAACTTCTTCATCTTTACACAAATTTACTTCTACAAATAAAATACATTGTTAAGCACAATTCATTAAATTCATGCTCAAAAAGGACAAATACAAATAATAAATGTGAGAAAAATAATGATTAAGAATATATATTTTAGACTCACATCAGAGCCTACTTGAGATCCTCTTTAGAGTCGATACTCCCCCGGGCACTCTTGTTAGCTGGGCGATTGACGCCTTTGGGAGTGGGCTTGCTGGGAGGCCTGGATATATGAGATCCTATACGGAGTTGATAGGCCCCTGAGGCACTCTTGCTAGTTGGGCGGTTGATGCCCCTTGGAGTGGATTATATGGCTTGGTGGCCTGGTTGATTGACACTCTTGATAGGTGGGCTGGGAGTTGACTGGTTTAGTTGATTGTCACTCTTGTTAGCTGGTTTGGGAGTTGACTAGTTCTTGGTTACTGGGGTTGGGAGCCCAACAGATGATCTTGGATTCGAATCCAAGTTTATTTAAACTTGCGCGCGAGTGTACCTTCTGGGCTTATAGGGTCCAAGTAGGTCTAGTTTAGTTGTACTTAGATTTACTTTCAGTATGCTCATGTGCCTTGTCTATGGTTTCACCGGTCATTCCTTCTTGGATGTAGTTGACCATGTCAGTACTATTGAGCAGTTACATCATGAGGCCTATGTGGGCAACGAGAAGAGGGCTAGGCATGAGCGCAGTGTAACACCTCAAAAAACGGTTTGTGAGTTGGAAAGGAAAATGTTGTAGATTGACTAATGGCAGTGAGTTTTACGGACAAATGTACACACATATAGCGTCTCATGGATCGTATGTTGAGTCATTGACTTTAACCAAGTTTGGGAAGGGTTTAAGTTTGGTTTAACAGGAAGGACCATAAATCATGAAGTAGTCCATGACCTGTTGACTCACTCATGAATTCCCCTTCATGACTTAGGAAAACATGACTTTTCACAAATGCCTGGATGTTTTATGGAAGGGTGCATGGTCTGTGGAATGGCCCATGATGATAGAACTGAAAAGTTCAATCCCCCCTCCAATTCACGGTCCCCTTCACGGACCATGAAGCGATGAACAGTCTCTGAAGTCCTCCGTTAAAGGTTCTGTTAGTTTTTAAGTCAAGGTTATTTCAGTCTTTTCTTATTCTTTTAGAACCTAAGATATGTCATTTCTAGAATGTTCTAAGGTCCTATAACTACCTTTACTCTTCAAATTATACCCATTCCTTCTTATTCACACAAAACCCCAAATTTCTCTAATCTTCTTCTCCAAGTTTTCTCCCAAATCTCTCAAGGAAGAAATTTGAGGGTCCTTCAAGCTTCAAGGCATCTTCTTCACTTTTAGTGCCTTAATTTCCCAAGGTATATGAGAATCCACCAATGGATCCCTTTTATCCATTGGGTTCCAAAATAATCTCAATCTCCAATCCAATTCTCTTAGGGTTTCATATGATTCTCCATGGATTCAATTTATTGTGATTCATGTACTTATATTCAATCTTATTATGCATGATTTGATACAATTACATGATTTTCAATTGTTTTCACCTAAACCCATGTCTATGTCTATTTTATGAATATGAACTATGATTATGGATTATGATTATGAATTTATGCATGTTTTATAAAAAGAATAATTCAATTCTTAAGGATGCTTTTAAGATAAAGTGTCAATGATTTGTGAAAGGTTTTCTCACATTTGAATGGAAATATGATTTAGTTGCTTAGAAAGGAAGTGTGTCATGAACAAGTTTGTGAAATGATGGTTTAATGAAAGGAGATACTCTAATATGAATTGATGATTGGATTGGTAGTCTTTAATTGATGTCTTTCCAAGTATTTTGATATGATTATGTCTTTTTCGTTGGGATTTACTTGGCACCGAGAGGACTTTGGACTGAAGGCCTTACAACTAGTAGAGGTTTGGTCTTTAGAGAGCAATTCTCTTATCCTAAACTACGTGCCCTCGAAGGATTTGTCTTAGAAAGCTATAGCTAGTGGATCCACCTAACATAATATGTATGGTCCCTACCTTGGGAAGTAGTAAAATCTCTTTTTTTGTGTGGAAAACACATCATATTCCATGTTATAGCTCACATAGTCTATGTCGGTTAACGGTAAATATCCCACAAGTGAACTATGTATTCTTTAAAGGCATTTTCAACACTTTAATTGTTCATGATTTATGATTTCTCTTTAAAGGTTTTAACTATGTTTCTCTTGGTCATGCATAAATGTTGAGGTTAATTATATTATCATATTTACATTTTAATGAATTTCCCTGTACTTAGTATAATCATGGTACTAATGCATATTTGTGACTATATATGGTCTGGCACTCCTCCTCGCGGACATGGTTAGATCAGGATTGCCAGTTTTGATCCCTTGGATTGGTGAGTCCTCATGATTCGAGGGAAAAGACATAGATATTTTTATTGCTTTTATGGTCTTTTAGTTTTAGACTTGTACGTGGTGTATGTGTTACGTCCTGAGCCACTCCTATGATGTTAAAAGGGCTATGTCAGACTTAGTAGTATTCCATGTATTTTCTTTTGTAATCTATTGGTATATTTTAAGCCATCTTATTATTTGAGACTTAAATAGATTATATCTCTTAAATTGTATTTTATGACATCATGCTTATGTCAAGTGACTTGCTTGGGTCTTTTGGAAACTTATTCGCCATGTCAAGTGTAGGGTGTACTTTGGGTAGTGACAGATAGCTATAGTGGGTCCCTTTCTAAGCCCAATGACTCTTATAATTGGCCTTGCCAGCAGTTTCAGCAAGTTCAATCTAGTTGGCCTGTTTAGGCCTCACTTCAAGCGTTAGAGGGTGACTAGTAGAGTCCAGGTGACGCTGGTATGAGTTAGAGTCGATGGGGTTCATAGTTAATTGCTTCAAGTTGTTGTGGCCATCACTTTGCTAGCCGATCTTCATAGAGTTACTATGACTATAAGGAGATTGATCATTTGTATAAAGAGTTCCCTCAGTATGGGATGACCGCCCAAGCTTCACATGTAGCTCGGCCAGCTCTAGAAGTAGAACCTCCAGCCAAAGGTGGTGGCTAGGGTCAAAATCGTTGGTGTGGTCACTAGGGAGCATACGGTGGACCTCTGGGAGGCAGGTCAGGTGTAGGGCTAATGCTCAAAGTAGAGGCGAACATGCTCATTTGTAATTAGCTCCAGTGAGGGCGGATATTGATGTATCAAATGTTGTAATCACATGTATGATTCTTTTATAACATCAGCCTACCTCAACTTTATTTATTCGAGCTATACTTTTTCATATATAAAAATATATATTATGTTTCCCATTTGAGAATGAGTTCAGAGCCTTAGGAAACATTGTTGCATATGTCAACCCAGTGGGTGAGTCTTTAGTAGTGGATCAGGTGTTTCAATCTTGCTTGGTGATTATCTAGGGGCGTGACACCTAGGCTGACCTTACATTACTTGATATGTTAGATTTTGACGTGATTATGGGCATAGACTGGTTATCCCCCTATCGCACGATTTTGGATTGTTTTTCTAAGACCGATACCTAAGCCATGTCTGGTATCCCACTAGTGATGTGGCAGGGTTCTTGAAGTCACATATCGATTGGAGTTATCTCCTTTATTTGGGCTTAGAGGTTAGTTGCTAGCGGTTTCTTATCTTATTTGGCTTATGTGCAGGATCTGAGTAGGGAGGTTCTTTCGGTTGATCGATTTCTATCGTTTATGAGTTTACGGATGTGTTTCCTAGTGACCTACCTAGCCTTCCATAAAGCATGATATTGACTTTGAGATTAACCTTGAGTCGGGCATTTGTCATATTTCTATTATGTCTTATCGGATGGCCCTCACACATCTCAAGGAGCTCATTGTTCAACTTTCAGATCTTTTGGGTAAAGGATTCATTACGCCTAATATTTCACCTTTGGGTGCCCCCGTCCTATTTGTGAATAAAAAAGATGGATCGATATGAATGTGTATTGACTACATGCAGCCGAACAAGGTGACGGTGAAGAACCGTTACCCCATGATTATATTGATAATCTATTTGACTAGCTTCAGGGTGTCATTGTATTTTCCTAAGATTGATTTGAGATTTGATTACCATAGCTGAGGATTAGGGAAGTGGACATCCCTAAGATCGCATTTAAGACTCGTTGTAGTCATTATGAGTTCCCAGTGATGTCTTTTTGGTTGACTAATGCCCCTGCGGCATTTATGTACTTGATAACATGTGTGTTCAAGCCTTACCTTGATTCCTTTGGCATTGTGTTCATTGCTGACATTTTGGTACACTCACAGAGTCGGGGAGAGCATGAGCTGCATTTGAGGACTGTGCTCTAGACTTTGAGATATCAACATCTTTATACCAACTTCTCAAAGTGTGAGTTTTGGCTTGAGTCTATAGCATTCTTAGGGTACGTGGTGTCAGAGGATAACATTATGGTGGATCCGGTGAAGATTGAGGCTATTCATATTGAGCTAGGCCCATTTCTATTACTGAGATTCAGACCTTCATCAGATTAGCGAGCTACTAAATATAGTTAGTAGAGGGTTTATCTACTATTGCAGCATATTTGATATGGTTGACTCAACTTAATGTTGCATTTGAGTGGTTTAAGGGGTGTGGGTTGAGAGTTTAGACACTCAAGGAGTTTCTTACCTTCGCTAATGCATTTAATCTTCCAGTTGAGGGCTTCATGATGTATTGTAATGCATCTGGTGTTGGTTTGGTTTGTGTATTGATGCAGCGGGATCAGGTTATAACTTATGCATCAAGGCAACTTAATTTGCATGAGCACAACTACCCCACTCATTATTTGAAGTTGGCGGCAGTAGTTTTTGCGCTTAAGATCTAGAGGCACTACTTGTATAGAGTTTGATGTGAGATCTATACTAACCACAAGAGCTTCAGTACATTATGAGTCAAAGAGGACTTAATTAGAGGTAGTGTTGATGGATTGAACTCCTGAAGGACTAAGACCTTTCTATCTTATACTATCCCGTCAAGGTGAATGTTGTAGCAGACACCTTGAGTCGGAAGGCAGTAAGTATGGATAGTCTAGCCTTTCTGTCTACTGTGGAGCGACCTTTAGCTTTAGACATCCAGTCCTTAGTCAATAAAATGATTCGTCTAGATGTTTCAGCTTTTAAGCGGATATTTGCCTATATAGGAATTCAGTCTTTCCTATTAGAGAGAATTCATGGGTGCCAATTTGAGGATTAGACCTTGGTGGCCCTCCAAGATTGAGTATCAAGAGGTGATGGCGCATAGGCTACGTAAAATTTAGATGGGTTTTTGAGATTTGTTGGACATATTTGTGTTTTGAGATATGGGGATTTGATCCAGTTGATCCTTCATGAGGCCTATGATTCTAAATATTCTATACATCGGGGCACCATGAAGATGTATTCTGGTTTGAGGCATCACTACTAGTGGAGCGGTATAAGGTAAGATAATACGGACTATGTGTCACATTGCCTGTGTTTCCAACAGGTGAAGGCCGAGCATTTAAGGCCTAACGGTGAATTTCATAGACTCCCCATTCCGGAGTGGAAGTGGGAGCATATCACCATGGACTTTGTTGTGGGTTTTTCTCGGACTTCTAAAGGTGTTGACAATATTTGAGTCATCATTGATCGATTGGCCAAGTAAGCACACTTCCTTCCCATTATATCATTTTTGAGCGCCAAGAGGTTGGCTTGTAGCTACATTTGGAAGGTAGTTTGTCTTCACGATGTGCCCGTATCTATAATTTCATACCAGAGTTCTCAGTTCACTTCTAGCTTTTGGAGGACCTTTTTAAGAGTATTTTGGTACTCGTGTTAATCTAGTACAACTTTTTACCTATAAACTGACAGGCAGTTGGAGCGTACAATTTGGATTCTTAAGTGTAACATCCCGGATTCGAAATGAGGAAAAATTTCAGATTTAGAAAGTTGAAGATGTCAACCGACGGTGGCCACCCACGAACCGTGGTGGGATCACGGTCCATAAAAAGGAACCGTGGTTGGGGACCCAAGCCTAGGCTCAGACTCTAGGACCACGTCCTGACTAACGGATTGTCGGTCAGACCATGGTCCGTGGTCCTGGGTCCATAGGTCAATCCCTCAAAAACCAATCTTTGACCACCAAACGATGGTCGTGCAGGACGGTCTGTCATCATGACCACGGTCCGTCGATGGGGGTGTCGTGGATCGTACTTCGCAGTTATTTTTAGGGGCACATGGGTCTTTTCTGGTTTTAATTAAATCAAAATGGTGTTGTTTTGCCTAAGTCTAGAACACCTATATAAGGATTTTTAACCCCCAAATTTCCCCATTCAAGTCATTATTTCAAAACCCCAAAGAAATCCCAAAACTCTTCTCTCAAATATTCTCTCTCTAGAAGGTGGAAGAAGAATGAAGAGATTGAAGCTAGGTCAAGTTCAAGTCTCCAATCTTCAAGCTTTTATGAGCTTTGTGATTAAGGTATAATGGCTTTTCATCCATGTGATCCTTTCTCCCATGGAGCCCCTTTAGATTCCCCAACTGTGAAGTCTAAATTCCTAATTCTAGTTAGGGTTTCTTCCAATATTGTGGGTAATGATGAATGTTGATCCAATTGAGTGGATTATGATTGTTTATGATTGAATTGGTAGGATTAAATGTTTTTAGTATGAAATTACATGTACCCATGCATATTCCATGTTTCTAACCTAGAATTGATATGATTGGGTTTGATGCTATGAAGGGAAACTTTATGGGTCTAGATACCTCCTTATAGGATTGATGATTTATAATTAGAATTGCTTGAGATTGAAGCATATATGATGAATATGATATTAATTGCATGAGAGTAAAGCATAGATGATGATCATGAGATGTAGTGCTTTGAGAGTAAAGCTTAGACTATGAATTGTTGATTGTTGATTCTATTGTGGTGGAAGGGACACTTCCCACATGAACTAGTAAAGCATGATGTATGAATGTGAAAGGTTTTCTCACATGAATGATTTTTGGTTGAAAGGATTTCTCACCTAAAATGAATCTAGACTAAAAGACTATGTAATTGATGAGGCTAGAGGCAATTACCCTTGAATCTATATGAGAAGGAGATAAGGTGATTTCTCATACTCCTTAGACTTGAACAAGAGGTGACTCCCCACGTTCCTAATATGATAAATGGACATGGAGGCGAGTACCCATGATCCTTATAAAATGATGTGGAGGCGAGTATCCGTGTCATATGATATTGGTCATGGAGGCGTGTACCCATGATCTTAAAGTAAGTAAGGCAAGAGGCGAATACCCATTAGCCTTTTTAGTTAGGCAAAGAGGTGAATCCCCATGTCTTTAAAAGCAAGTATGAATAATGTGAATTATGTTATGAAGAAAGAATAGCTTGGATTGTTGCTTGAGATGCCTTCCATGAAGTAAGCATAACTAGAGGCAGATGACCCAAGTCTTTCAATAAGGATAAGTTGAGGTTTCTTGAGAAGTATTCTTCTTTTATTATATTGAATTTATGTTCATTGATTGTGCTTATGGTTTATATTGACTAACCCGTATGTTTATGTTGTTTATGCAAGCTATCATATTTAGTACATTCTTGTACTAACGCATACTCTTGCCTACATTTCTTATCCAAATGTAGGGTCCGGCGACATCGATTCTCACACTCATGGCTGGGATCATAGTAGATCAAGGATTGTGACATTAAGGATATGTTGTAGGCTTGTGTTTTGTATTTTAGAGGTCACTGGGATAAGTTTTTGGCTTTGGAGTAGTTTGCGAACAACAACAGCTACCACTCTAGTATTCAGATGGCCCATTTGAGGCCTTATTTGGTTGGCATTATCGCTCTCCGGTTGGTTGGTTAGAATCTTTGGAGCCTAGGCCACATGGTACTAGCTTGCTTTAGGAGGCCTTAGATCATGTACGGGTGATCCAAAATAGGCTCAGTATAACTTAGAGTAGGCACTGAAGTTATGTTGATCGTAGGCGTCGGCTATTGAGGTTTAGAGTTCGTGATCGGGTATTCCTTTGTGTGTTACCCATGAAGAGTGTGATGAGATTTGGGAGGCAAGGCAAGCTTAACACTAGGTATATTGGGCCTTTTGAGATTTTTTTTACTATTGGTGATGTTGCTAATAAGTTGGCCCTACCTCCTGCATTTTCAATTATTCACCATGTTTTCCATGTTTCTATGTTGCGCTCATATGTTCCATACAAGTCTCATGTGCTTAGGTATGATTCGATTGAGTTGGATGACTGTCTAACCTATATGGAGAAGCTTATAGCTAATCCAGAGATGTGTGGTAGTTGCATTCAGATCCATTCAAGTGGCTAAGGTATGTTGGAGGCATAATCCACTTGAAGAGGCTACCTAGGAGACCGAGCACGACATGCGAGAGCAGTTTCTCTACTTGTTTGAGTCTTCAGCTACTTCTTGACTATTAGTGGTGCGGATAAAATTCATTTTTAGTAGTGGATGTTTTAATGACTCTCCAGGTCATTTCTATGAAAATACCTTATTTTGCATCATTTAAAGATATCCTATAGCCACTCAAAGTTATTTATGACTTTGCTGGGATTGGCAGCTCAGTCACCTGGATGTTCATTTGGATTATATGCAGGTTTTTGTGTTTTGGAGATTTTGAAACTTCAACATTTGACTTTGGTTAAAATTTTAGGAAGACGGCCTCATAATGTAATTTTGACGGTTCCACTAGCTTCGGAACGTCGAGTTTGGTCTAGAACAACCTTTCATGCAGATCTTGAGGCTTCTAGAATAATTTTGAGCCCCCTCGTGAAATTTGACTTACAATGGAACTTGGGTGTGGGACCCACTTTTTGTCAAGACTATCTCTGGAAGTTTCAACTGCTCCGTTGAGTTTAGAATATCGAATTAGGTGGGGTACCATATTTCATTTGTATGCATGGGATTCCAAATGTATCCCAAGCACCCTATCAGAGATTTGGAGACTTGATGTTTTCAACTAATGCACCAGTTGTTGGTGCTGTCTTTCGCGCGATCGTGTAGGTGCATCCGCGATCACAGAGGTAACTACACTTGACCATCATAGTCATGTGGCCCTCGCCATGATCGCAAAGTGGATTTAACCAACATTGACCATATTTAGTCATTGCAGTCACGTGACTTGACCTCACCGATTGCGAAGTCGTTTGACTAGGGATCCGCGATCGTGGCCCTTGACCCAGCATTCGTGTAGAGAAATTTTGTCAAGTCTTTTTAAACAAGACCAAATGATATCATCTCTTAGTCTATTATTTCAATTGGCGATTTTAGAGTTATAGAGCTCCGATTCTGATGATTTGAAGCTTGGTGTGCTCGGGAGTTTGGGACTTCATGTTAGAGTGTTTGAGAATTGTTGAGGACCTCTCATTTGAGGTAAATTTCACCTCGAAGGGGATGCCTACCCCTATTTTCCTTGCTTTAATTGGTGTTTAATTGCATGGTTGTGTTGGAAGATATTTCGAGCCCCGAATTGTGTCCCATCTTAGGATACAAGTTTGGGGAGCTTATATAGACCTTTTGACGGAGTTAGTTTCAGAATTTCTGGCATGAGTCCCACATTTTCTATTTTGACTCAAATTTTGGTTGGGATATTATTAATATGTATTGGTGCCTAAATGACTATCTTTACGTTGTGATCATATTTTGGAAAGCGTGGCATCATTCAAAGACAAAAGGAAAAATCTCCAAAAATATGATTTGGATCGCGCGCAGTCTACTTTCAGGTAGGCTATGGCTTCCCGTCTTTTAGATTGAACTCGAGAATGTAAATATATGTTGATTTATGTAAATTTGGGATGGGTAACTTGCTTAGCTTGCTAGAAATCATGTTTTAGGTTATTTATTAGGTTTTCAGGACTGTTAGTATGTTTGTTTTCTTTTCCAAGATCATCCATACCTTGTAGCTTGTATTGTACCTATTTATGATTGTTGTTAGAATCATGTTTGGCCTTAGTATAGTTGTTGACTAGTGTTTTCCTTAGGCTTGCATATTTTGGAGTTGAAGTCTTAAATCTCTCTTACGTCACTTCAGACGGCTTAGCTCCATGTAGATTGATATAACAGACTTTGGTCTGATAGTGTGATCCTTAGTTAGGAGACAACTCAACTCAGAATGATTTTCTTCCATAACTTATCCTCGTGATCGACTCGGTGTGTACGCGGGTCATTTTGGGATTATTCGGTGATTTGACATCAAGTTGTAGATGAGGACCTGGAATAGGTCCTTGGCGAAACTGAAAGTGATCCAATGTTACGATTTGGACTAGTGTTGAGTTAACAAAGAAATTTTGGGTTGTTGGAGTTCTTTTCTATGGTTCAAGCTTGTATACCTTATTGTTACTATGAATTGAAGGCCCTTACATCCAATCCAACAAGGTTCAAGTCCCAGATGGGTACCTTTCAGTCAAAGTTTAAGTCCCTGCCAATATTTTAGTCACGATTTTAGTCCCTAGCTCATATTTCAGTAATGTTTTAAGTCCCTAGTTCATATTTCAGTCACAGTTTGTCCCTAGCTCACATTTTAGTCTCAGTTCAAGTATGTGGACACCCCTTCTGCCAATTTCGTGTCCTGACTGAATGATGCTATTTGGTCCTCTACCGCGGTTAGAGTTCATGGGAGACTGTGGCAGATCTAGATGTATCCTGAAGTTCTCTTATTAGTTCATAGCTCATTCGTGTACCTGTTGGGCTTATGGGGTCCGTTCAAGTTTTACTTAAACTTGTGCACAAGTGTACATTATATTCTAGGCTTATGGGGTCTAGTTAGATTTTACTAGTTGTTACTTACTTCATTTAAGTTCCTTAGTACACTTGTGTGCATATCTTTTTAGAATTCCGTTCTTTGACCTCTATTAGGTTAAATTCTTGCATTTCACAATACCTTGCTCAATCGGCCTATAATGCCTACTGAGTACATGCTATTTTGGTACTGATGCTACACTTTACATCTTTTTCGTGATGTAGGTCCGAACACCAGTTATCAAAGTTGAGATCGAGCTTGTAGTTGTCACATTCAGATGCAAAGGTGAGTACATGGCGTTTTGGACTTTACATGTCTCCATCATTATTTTGATGAGTAGTATTTTGTAATTTTTTAGACAAGTCTTTATATTTTGGGTCCATTTTTTAGACTTGTACTCTTTTATTAGCAACTCTGCACTTGTGACTTTCAGGTTTTGGGAGGGATCTTTATTTATATATATATATTTTGGTTTGCTTCCGCTATCTCTCTTGTTATTTATTAAATTGTTGCTACCGCTTTGTTTCTGCCCTTATATCTGTTACATGTCGTTCGAGGTTACGGGTTGACTTACCTATTGTGGGTTATAACAGGTGTCATCATGACTCGAGAAATCGGATCATGACAGTTCGATACGAAATTATCTCAAAACGAATAAAAGTAACACTTCAAAGAAAGAACAAATCTAAACTCTAAGTAAAACTCCATCCATATATAACCTTAAACCAGGCGAACTCTTCACGTCTTCAACTTATGTTCAAAAACATGATAATAATAAAAGGCACACAAGCACAATACAAAAATACGAAACACAATGTGCTAATTAAGGGTTGATTCTAAAAGAAATATTCTAAACATGAGATACCAAGCAAGATTAAACAACCTGATTCTCAAACAAAGGTTTCACATGTCATAAATATCAATCACAAAGATATTAAAGGTAAAACTTATCCAAAATTTCACAAATAGCTAAGATGACTGACCTGGACGCTTCCTTTCCAATAACATAAACTTAAAGTAAATAAATGATGAATGCAAGAATAAATAATTCTAGTAATGGTTACTAACTGGTTAAGCAAATAATTAATAAATAAATTTGATATGAAATCAAAATAATTGAGCCAAAAACAGAGAAAATTTGAGAGCATGCTAGAGTATTATTTTGCCTTTTTTTGAGGAAGAAAATATGCTTATCAAAGTGTGTCCAGGATAAGAGGATAAGTCTTCTTTAGATAGGAAAATAGGTAAAACATATAAAATGACTTAAAAAAATTTCTTAATACCACAATTATACCAAAAATTTCCATAATAAACAAAATGATAAATCGGTTCATACTAGATAAGGAATGAGAATCAAATATGAGTGGAAAATCGAGAAATCAATTTTAATTAACATGATTGTCTTAATACCACACTTATATTATTATTTTTTACTACTATTAATGAGATTTTAGGAAACATTCAGAATTACTACTATTAATGAGAGTCTAGGAACAGGCACATGGTCATTAACATGTCTGCTTCCTAAACATGGTTAATTTGGTCATATAAAAAATTGGTTAGAAGTTTTGTATATTTTTCGCTTTAATTGTTTGTCTTGCTTTTCTTTTTCAATATGCTATATATTTAAAATTTTATGTAAAATAACATTACAAATCACAAATTAGCAATTTGAAATATTTAAAAGAATTTTCCACATTTAATCCATACCACTTTTTAACTAATTCCACTATTAACTAACTTCAGACAAAACCTTCTTCTTCTCCTCCTCCTCATTCTCCTTCTTTTTAGTTGTTGTACAAAAAATTGTTGAGTTTATACCAATTGAAATCTAATGTTTTGAGAAAATTTTAAATATTAAAAGTAAATTTAAATCAAATGAATTTTGAAAATAATGGCAAGTCATCATTCTTGCAAAATATTTTTTTTTTAGATTTGAGATTTTTTAAACACAAAAATTGATCCACAAGTTTGTATTTTGTTAAAACAGCTCCATATTTCTACTAACCATTTATTTCATATCTAAATAAAATTAATAATCACATCATTACTTTTTAAATTTATTATTCTTATCAACATAAAATTTATTATTACTTTAAATTTGGTAAACATAAATGATAAAGTAGAAATTGATTTGGTGAATATAAATAAAAACAGAGGGAATAATACTTTTTTGGTAAAAAGACTTATCTTTCGGCTACATATGAAAATGTTTAAAGCAATTTAATATGAAAAATGACAAAATTGGTGATGTATGTTTGATAATCATTACTTTCAATATGTTTGATTTTAACACGAAATTAATGCATTGAAAATGTGTAATTGCACACAAGTGAAACAAGACATGAACCATTATGATATTGATACACAAATGAAAATTGTCATAGCTTGTACATTGTTACATAATTATTTGCGAGAATATCAAAGGAGTGGTGAAATATTTATTGTCTATGAGAATGAAAATATAGTTGCGAATGATATTGATCTACAAATGACTCAAAGTAACAATGTTGGTTCGTCTTTTCAGCCATATGATCGAGAAACACAAGTTCAATGTGAGGAGATTGTCCGTACAATGTGGGAGGATTATATTAAAGACTAATACACTACAATTTATGTTTAATTTTTTTTATTAGATTAAAGTTTGATCAATTAAAGTTAGATGAAACAATAACTTAAGGGAAAACAAATAGCTTTGTAATAATTTATTATGCTATTTTATAAATATAGTGTACTAGTCTTTAATATAATTCATTTGTTCTCCACTTAATTAATCGTTTCATTTACTTTAATTGATCAAACTTTAATTCAATAAAAAAAATTGAACATAAATTGCAGTGTACTAGTCTTTAATATAATCCTCCCACATAGTACGAACAATCTTCTCTCGTTGAACTTGCATTTCTCGATCATATGACCGAGAAGACGAACCAACATTGTTACTTTGAGTCATTTGTTGGTCAATATCATTTGCAACTATATTTTCATGCTCATTGACCATAAATATTGCATCACCTTTTTGGTATTATTGCAAATAATTATATAACACTGTACGAGTTATGACAATTTTCACTTGTGTATATTCATAATGGTTCGTGCCTTGTTTCACTTGTGTGCAGTTGCACATTTTCAGTGCATTAATTTCGTGCTAAAATCAAACATATTGGAAGTAATGATTATCAAACATACATCACCAATTTTGTCCTTTTTCATATTAAATTGCTTTAAACATTTCCATAGGTAGCCGAAAGAGAAGTTTTTTTATTATGAAAAACCAAAAAAATATTACTCCCCTCGTTTGTATTTATAATCACCAAATCAATTATTACTTTATCATTTATATTCACCAAATTGAAAGCATTAATAAATTTTATATTGGTGAGAATTATAAATTTTAAAAAGTAATGATGTGATTATTAATTTTATTTACATATGAAATAAATATTTGGTAGATACAATGTGGGATTGTTTTAACAAAATAGAAACTTGTGGGTCAACTTTTGTATTTAAAAAGTGTCAAATCATGATATGGAATTCCCATATCATGATTTTTGGAGAATACGATATTCCATATCGTGATATAAAATCAGCTTAAAATCACATGTCCAAACGCTGATTGCATCTCACAATTTTATATCGTAATATGGTATTGCATAAGTTCCATAATCAATTTAAAAGCCCAATCAAGCAACTTTCCGGGTCAGCACCTTCTTTTGGCTGGAGCCGACCACTCTGTATAAACCTTATTTCTCTTCTCCTCTACTGATACTGTAACGAGCACAAAATCCAAAACCCTAAAGTTTCTCTTCGCTCCATCAAGTTTCTGTCCATTTCCCAATTTCTCAGTTATGCCACCTAAAGCAGCTAAAGGTAAAGAAGTTCCTGCCGAAAGGCCTATTCTTGGCCGTTTCTCATCCCACTTGAAAATTGGAATCGTAAGTTTTTCTCCATTTTCTTATGTTTTCATACATATGCGTCTGATCTCCGTTTGTATTGGTCGTAGCTGAAATAACTGGAATATCTAGAAAATGGAATACAAATTCCTCTTATCCACTGAGCTATTACGTTTTTAAACCCGTATTTCGATTTTTCAGTAGCTTGTTTACTTTATACTATTTGCATTAGGCAGATGTACAACTTTTGATGAGGAAATGGGACTAAAGATTGTTTTTTTTTATCAATTAAGAGGCTATAATAAAAAGCATCAAGAAGATGTGATAACTCCTTGACAACAAAAAACAGTTAGGTTCTGGGAGTTAAAACCTAAAGAAAAAACTCAAGGCTGTTAACTTTGCATGTGACAGTTGGTTCAGCTTAACCAAAATTGCACCTTTATCTTTAGAATCATTTACACCAATTCAATATGGATATACCTGCAGAAGTTTGATGTTGAGCTTGTTTATTCTCTTTCAGGTAGGATTACCAAATGTGGGGAAGTCTACTCTCTTCAACACACTGACAAAGTTATCCATTCCGGCAGAAAACTTTCCTTTTTGTACTATCGAGCCTAATGAAGCTCGAGTGCACGTTCCTGATGAGCGTTTTGAATGGCTCTGTCAACTCTACAAGCCCAAGAGTGAGGTTTGTCATCCAAATCCAACAAATAATACTGGCCAGAAAAAAAGAAGTTGATGTGCCTCGATTTCCCTCCCTTATGTAGCTGTGACGATCTATTTGTGACTCGATTGTTTATTAAATTATTCTATATAATTAAGTTTGATTTGCCTCTGCGATAGCTTCTTTTTTTTATTCTTCATTTGTCTCTAGGACAATATTATTTATAATTCATTTTTAATGAATGTTTGACGACATCTAGGTGGCTGCCTTTTTGGAAATTCATGACATAGCTGGACTTGTTCGAGGTGCTCATGCAGGACAAGGATTGGGGAACAGTTTCTTATCCCACATCCGTGCAGTTGATGGCATTTTCCATGTTCTACGTAATATATTCACTCTCCATTTTGTCTTTCCATCTATTGAGCTATTCTTTTCTGGTTGTTAAGTTTACTTTTGCAAATGTGGTCTGTATGATCTGAGTTATTATTTCTAGTTGTATCTTATATAGTCTCACTGTTGAATGCTATCGTACATATTTTTGCTATTTGTCAGGCGCATTTGAAGATCCAGATATTATCCATGTCGATGACACTGTTGATCCTGTGAGAGACTTAGATGTTATAAGTGAGGAACTAAGGCTTAAGGTAAGTTGGTTCATGCACTTTGAGTTCTTGGAATTTGTTGGGGCATGTATTCAGTTCCTTGAAGACAGTAAGTTATTATTTTGTAATACCGTAATTGGATGTACTCTATAATAGCATTGTCAGGGGGATTTTGTTGATTGCACTTGACTACTGCATTGATGAGTAGCTTCTACTGTTGGAAATTTTCCTAATCATATCTTCAGGTTAATAAAACATCTACAATGTTCCTAATTGTGAATACCTATGAGTTTACATATTTATCGAAAAACAAAAGGAAGAAAAGAAAGGGAAAGTATCCCTGTGAGTAAGTACAAGATCAGTTGCATACAGATGCAGCAAGAAAGCGGTCTCATACTGGGTGAGGGGAGCACTCTGAATAAAGAGGCTGTTTGGCACTTGAACAGTTCTCTTATATTTATTGACACATTTTTTTATGATGTTAGATGTTCCATAGATGGCATAAAAAAGATGCGAAGATACAAAAGTAACCAATATTAATGTTAGCTCATTACAAAATGCTCCATTCTAACCAGGGAGCTGACCAAAAGAAGCAAAAATATGGCCCAAGTTGAAGGAAATGAACTGATAAAATCTAGATATGAGCCAACACTATTTATAGGGGTTATGTTGCCCAACTAAATAGGTATAGCAGACCTTTAACTTTCTAAATATGGGGATGAGTTGAAGTTCCATCAAAACATTTGCGATTCCTTTCTTGCCACAGAACCCAAAAGATACAAGAGAGGATCATCTTCCAGACTTTCTTGATGGCTTTGTCAACTTTCCAACTGTTCCTACCCAACTGCTTCCTTAATGCCTCGAGGTATGGTCCAGTTTATACCCAGCATGGATAGAAACATAGACCACATGTCTGTAGCTACTGGGCAGTGTAGGAAGAGGTGATTTACAGATTCTAAATTCTGATTGCACGTGTACATCTGTTTACCAGCTGACTGCAGACAGGCTTTTCTGAGAGCTGTCCATGAAAAGCAGACAACTTTTGTGGCAGCTTCGTCTTCCAAATGAATTTCCAGGGCCAAGAGTCTAGATTTCATTTTGCTCACAGAGGTGTCTGTAGCCTGCCTTAACAGTATAAGAGCATGGTCCACAGCTTCCCCACCTGATTCTATCTGTGACTTCTTCATCCACAGGGGAGTTTTCCAGTCTTCCTAGCATTTTGAAAATGTTGTGTGGCTCATAGTCATTCATGTTTCTTCTAAACTGGTCCCAAATATTCCTTGATCTGTTTTGAGCTATGGTTGAGTCAGGGTCATTGGATAGCTGGTAGAGGGATGGGTAGCTATCCATCAGGGTGTTGTTGTTCAACCATTTGTCCTTCCAGAACTTGAATGTTGCCCATTCCCTATCTCAAAGGTGATGTGCTGTGGGAATTCCTCCCATAAGCTGCTAATGTGTTTCCAGGGACCTACGCCCATGAGGTGATCCGTCACATTTAATTCACCAGTGGCTCTGCTGCCCATGTTTAGCAGCAACCACCTTCTTCCATAGGCTAGAATCTTCATCTGCAAATCTCCCCAGCCATTTCATCAGCATGCTCTTTTTATTTCTTGACACATGAAGATGGTTAATAATCCTGTGTCAGGTAAAAAAAGGTTTCTACTGTAGCACTTGCACATAATTAATAAAAAGCATTTTTAATGCACACAGTGGTGCTTTGTGTAATGGATGAATGTACAAGGAGCATTCATCTATAAATAGATGATTGAGAGTCCTGCATGGAGCGATACTGTGTTATCACTAAGTTCTTGTGTCCATTACTGATGCTTTGAATATTGCTGGAAGTTCTTTTTGGACTAATGCTGGATTTCCTGTCAATCTGATTCTTTAGAAGGAATTTATAACTTAATTGTAAATTTTGGCATCTTCAACTGAATGTGCCTGTTCACTGTAATAATCTCATGATTGATGAAATATGTCATCCTTTGTGTAAACCAGGACATCGAGTTCATGGAGAGAAGGATAGAAGATCTTGATAAGAGTATGAAGAGAAGCAATGACAAACAATTGAAAATAGAGCATGAATTGTGTCTAAGGGTTTGTGGCTATTGCTCTTCTTCCTTTGACCTTGTTACTTGCTTAGATTTTTATCCCATTTCTGTATCTGTTAGACTTTCTTGATCTCTGGGTAGCCAAGTCTTTGAATGGTAGCAGTATGAAATATTTCTGTTTCTGTATAGTCCATTGACTTTCTCCATTTATAAACTAACTAGATGTTTTGGTACCATCATGTATTTATTGTCCTCCAATAGTAGAAATATATTTCCTTAAAAATGGTGTCTCCTCCTTGTAAGATCCTTTTTAGATGAGAACGGAGACTGATATCAGTACAGATGATTGAATATCCATCTCAGGTTAGATTAATTAGTAAGATACTTTTCTTTATTTGTGTATGCTCATTTCTGGTGGAAATGTCTTAGCTGTTTTAAAGGGATGGTGGTGTTAGACTTGTCTTCCACTACTTTTCAGCTGTTTTGTAGCTTGAGTCTACATTGATTTGAAAAGAAAAGGATGACCTGCTTTCTCTTGTTTTTTTCCTGTTAAATCTTCACATATTTTACTTCACTGTAGTTCTCCAAGTAATTGAGTTCAAAAATTTGAGCACATTTTATAGTTCATTTTACAGATAATTGAATGATTAAAAAGGTCTAGATAATGGAACTATGCTGCTGCCTGTTTTCACAGGTCAAAGCATCACTCGAGGAAGGCAAAGATGTTCGTCTGGGGGAGTGGAAAGCTGCAGATATTGAATTCTTGAATACTTTCCAGCTCCTTACTGCGAAACCGATTGTTTACTTGGTGAGTTTAACGTTTTTAACTCCTCTTTATCTTGGCTATGTACGAAATCTGTCAGAATTTACGTTCTGAAAACAGCAATATGGGTTTTCAATGTATATCCAAAATTATTTCACTGCACAAACTGATATTACAAAAGGCAGAATTTTTAACTTTCCGAGTTCAGTTATAGTTAATAATCAGAATGATCCAATTTTGTTTAACCAATCAAAAGAAAGTTATTCATATATTGCTTGGAAATGTTGTCTCCGAACTCCTTTTGGAATGTCTGTGTGTGAGAGAGAGGGGGGGGGGGGGAGATGTGTCACTAGTTGGGAGATTACTCGTGGAACAAATCAGGTAAAATATATGCTGTACTAGGATTATTTACTGTATCTTGTCACATTGTTTACATAGTTTTTGGGTAGTTTCTCATGATGCTTTGATGTTTCTTCTATTGCTAGCAAGGCAGTTGCATGATTAGGATCAGCAGAATAATCTGAATATTGCATTGTGACTACTGATTATGTAACGAAACATTGACAGGTTAATATGAATGAGAAAGACTATCAAAGGAAAAAGAACAAGTTTCTGCCCAAGATTCATGCATGGTATGATCCATCTCTCTTAACAGTTATCACAATTATATTGCTCTTCTTACACTTAGAAAAGCTAAATTTGGAGGGATCTGTGTCATTTGATATTTGATCAGAAGAGAAACTGTTTTTGTTTATGATAATGAGATTAATTTGAATTCTAACAAAAAAATCAATATACTGCAATATATAGTACTCCCCTGCCAGCATAAAGTTGGTTGCGATATTGATCATAAAAAGAACTTGGGTTACATAACATCATTCTTCCTGTGCTCTTGTTCTCTACATTGTCATCTGCAAAGCAATGATACGTGTGGGCAACAAAATGGATCAGATGCATACAAAAATGTGCTCCCTCATGAACAAAATATATGATGTCACACTTCAGCTATCTCCTATTCTTGAAATTGTTGCTCTGAAGCTGGCAAGATATTGGAGAGAAATCCTTCTTCTCGCTACTCCATCAGGAATTTTTAAGTGCCTGTGGAGTTCCTCGTTTTTGGTCTCTTATTTTGTCACTCCTCATAGTTAAAGATTAAATTGCTTTGCCTTTTTATTCAAAAATTCACTGTTCTGAAAGACTGAACCTAAATAGAGTAAGCTAGATTTTATAACCTGGATTGTGGTCCACTTGTGGCCATTGTAATTCACGATCTTGATGAGGTTCTGGTAAATTATATTACCTTGGTTACATGATTACCCTATAGTTTTTTATTCTTCATGTTTGCATGAATCTTTTCCGTCTATTTTGGACTAGATTCAGTCATCTAGGTTACATTCACTGTTTATGGCATATTGTGATCATGAACGTAAATCAGTGTTTAATTCAGAACTTCACTGCAGTTCAAATGAGTTTTTGTCCTGATGATGGACTTCATGGCACCACCTAAATGATTTTTCGTGGATTTATTATGGTGCTATGTTATGATCTCTTTTATCTTTCACGTAGATTATAGCCTGAATTATAAAAAAATATTCTTTCACAAATTTTCAGGGTGCAGGAGCACGGTGGTGAAATAATTATTCCTTTCAGTGCTGCTGTGGAGAGAAACCTTGCTGATATGCCACCAGATGAAGCAGCAAAATACTGTGAAGAGAACAAGTTAATAAGGTTAGTTAGAAGTGAAAAAGGTCTCCAATAATTAGATACTTTTATTCTATGCATTGAACTAAAGAAATCTTGGAGTTCTATAAGATCTCACTACTGATGATTATTTAACAATAGCTGTTCCTCTCTCACTCCCATGAGAGAGCGGGGAAACTAGAAGAGTAGAGGCTTTTCCTTATTGTTTATATATCTGACTCATCTTCACTTTTTCCTTCCTCATTACATGAGATGTCAATCTTTTATATGACCTGCCTTTTTGAGAGGATAGTCTGAGATTTCAATCTTTTATGTGACCTGTCTTTTGTGGGCATGCATCAGCATAAGGTGCATTCCTCAAGGCTGAAGCCGGTGCCATTTGGGTTTCATCTTTTTCTTTAGTTTTCTACTACTGTAAAAAAAATTGCATTTTACATACACAAAGAGTAGTTGGAATACTATCTCAGCATGCTTTCTCTGGGTAGTATGGAAAGAAAGGAGTGACAGATGTTTTGGATGCAAGAAACCTCCCGTGAACACATTATTTTTGTTTTTTGATAAGGAAAATGATCGCAGTGCTCATACTTCCGTATAATTTTATTTTTTTATCGATTAGCCTTTTGGACTAAAATATTTTTTTTATATAATATAGAATTAACTTTTTGAGTCCCTGAACTCTCTGAAGGAACTTTAGGAGATTCCATTTGTAACTTCTCTGGAAACATCTCTATACATGAATGCACTTAGCTTTATGCTCCTCTATGATAAATAAAATCCTTATTAATACTTCAGAAAAGTAAGAGATTAGTAAAATCCCTTTGTACTTATTTAACCAGAAAAAGAAAATGAGTTGTCTCTAATTAAAAAGTGTAGTGTAGAAATTTGTTCAGATCTAGTAGAAAAACAGGTCAAAGTTGTCACCTAGGACAAGCACATTAGCGCCTTCTATCATGATTCTTCCTACTTCCCTCTGTATTTTGCCCATGTTCTGGAACTGGGTTAAAACCTTGACCAGCATAGTTGATGTTGTTCCTATTCAAAGTCCTGCATCAATTCTACAAAGTATCTTGTCTAGGTGAGGTTTCACTGATTCTGTACAACTTTTCACCAGCATCATGTCATCTGGGGATGCTATTTAGGTTATTTTTCCATTTCTCATTTCAGTTGTTGGATATGGGCAGGAATATTTTGGGACAGTTCCGTTGGCTCTTCTGTCAGCAAATTAATGATATGCTAGTCTGTGGTGAAAGTTCTCTATTATTATTGTGAGAAATATATGAAAAGAATATTATTGAATTGTGTTTTAATTATTACATAGAGAACCCTATTTATAGACACTATGATACAATTCCTTACCAAATAGGAGACTATAAACTATTCTTATTCTGTGTAGGATTGTGTATACTAATTCTATTCTAACACTCCCCCTCAAGCTGGTGCATACAAATTATATGTACCTAGCTTGTTACAAATGTAATTAATACGAGGACCGGTGAGGGACTTGGTGAAGATATTTGCAAGTTGATCATTTGACTTCACAAATTTGGTAACAATATCTCCGAGAGTATCTTTTCTCTGAAACACTGGATTTGATGCAATATGAAGGGTCACTTGATTATCACACACAAGTTCCATATGATTGGTTTCTCGAAACTTCAGTTCTCCAAGTAACTGTTTGATCCAAACTAGCTCACAAGTTGCTACAGCCATTACTTGATATTCTGCTTTCGCACTGGATCGAGCAACTACACTTGATTTTTTACTTTTCCATGACACCAAATTACCTCCTACTAAAACACAATATCCAGATGTAGAACGTCTATCAAAGGGTGATCCTGCCCATCAACGTCTGTATATCCGGTGATATGCTCATGACCTTGATCCTCGAAGAGTAGTCCTTTACCAGGAGCTGACTTTATATATCGCAGAATACGAACAATTGCATCCTAATGACTTACAAGGCGAGGTCATAAACTGACTTGCAACACTCACAGGAAAAGAGATGTCTGGTCTAGTCATCGTGAGATAATTCAACTTTCCAACCAACCGTCTATAGTTGCTCCCCTTGTCCTGGAATGAGTTTAACATTCGGATCCATAGGAGTGTGAATGGGTTTACATCCCATCATTCCTGTCTCCTCAAGAATGTCTAAAGCATACTTGCGTTGAGAAACAACAATACCTGATCTAGACTGAGCAACCTCAATACCTAGAAAATACTTCAGTCTGCCGAGGTTTTTAGTTTGGAAATGCTGAAAGAGATATTGCTTCAAATTAGCGATACCAACTTGATCATTGCCGGTGATAACAATATCATCAACGTAAACAACCAAATAAATACACAGATTTGGTGTTGAATGCCGATAAAACACGGAGTGATCAGCTCCACTACGAGTCATACCAAACTCCTGAATTACTGTGCTAACTTCCCAAACCAAGCTCGAGGAGACTGTTTCAGACCATAGAGTGAAAGACACAATCGACATACAAGGCTACTAGACTCCCCCTAAGCAACAAAACCAGGTGGTTGCTTCATATAGACTTCTTCCTCAAGATCACCATGCAGAAAAACATTCTTAATGTCCAACTGATGAAGAGGCAAATGACGAACGACATCCATAGATTGAAAAAGATGGACAAATGCTATTTTGGCCACAGGAGCAAAAGTGTCACTATAATCTAGCCCAAATATCTGAGTATACCCTTTGGCAACAAGGCGAGCCTTAAGCCGATCGACTTGACCATCTGGACCAATTTTGACTGCATAAACCCAACGACAACCAACCTGGAGGAAGGGGGACAAGCTCTCAAGTACCACTCGAATGTAAAGCAGAAAAGCTCATCAATCATAGCCTGCCTCCATCCAGAATGAGAAAGTGCTTCTCCTGTAGTCTTAGGGCATCTCCAACCCTACACTCTATTTTACTCTCCAAATATAGGGTTCTCTATTTTTTTCAGACAATCAACTCCAACCCAATTTTCTATTTTACTCTCTAAAGAGGAATCTTTTTCTCTCTCCTCAATATTATATTATTATTTCTATTTCATTCTTATTTTTCTTATTTCATAATATAAATCCTTTATTTCTTTTTCCCAATAGTTACTTTATATAATTTTCATGTGATATAAATTTTATTTTTTCAATTTTTTATTTAATATAAAATTATATTTTATACTAAATTTTTAAATAATATAAATTGCAAGATAATATTATCAAATTAATGAAAAAATTCAAATTAAAGTGAAATACAATTACATAAACATTACATAAACACTCAATTTTTGAAATTATTACGTTGCTCCCATAAATTTTCTATTAATGCATTACGGAGTTCAAAATGAACATTTTTGTCCTTGATTTTTTATGTCTAGCTAAAAATTGTTCAAACCGGAGATTTTCATACCACCATTTATGTCGTTGGAGCCTATACGACATTTTGAATTGGGGCACTAAGATCACATTCATTCTCAATTATCATGTTGTGCAGCATAACACATGTAGTCATTATATCATGTAGCATTTTCTTTCTCCAAAAACGTGACGGTCCTGCAATAATTGCAAAACGTGATTGCAAAACTCTGAATGCACGTTCAACATCTTCTCGGCATAATTCTTGTTACATCGCGAATTAATTATTATGTTATGTATTGTATTTTATCTTGTATTTAAATTATTATGCTATGCATTGTTATCTTATATTTAAATCATCATATTATGTATTGTATTTTTAAATTAAAATTTTCATCTTATCATTTTAATTTTGTGTATTCTTTATAGTGAAATTAATAATAAAATCAAATTATATTATTGACGAAAATTAGAAAAAATTAAAATACTATTAATTTGGGATAAAAGTAGTATATATTAAATAATATATTTTAAAAAATATTATATACATTTAAAAAGAATTATGAATATTAGATATTTAATTAATGACATTATATGTAAAATAATATGTTAATTAGAAAGAGTAATAGACATAATAATAAAATATTGAAAAAGTGAAATAGAGTGTGAATAGTAGTTCTCCAAATTTAGAGAACTACTATTCACCTCTCTATATATGAAGTATAGAGAGTGATATGGAGGTGGGTTGGAGTGCCCATTCTCTATTTTACTGTCCAAATATAGAGAATGCAGAGTAAAATAGAGGTGGGTTGGAGATGGTCTTAGGGATGGAAATAGAGGACAAAGATGATACAAAGGCATGATGGGGTGAAGATAAACGATGGTAACTCAAGAAAGTATAATGTGGATTAGTATTTCGAGTAGATCGTATTTGGCTAGCAGGAGGCAAGGCCGCAGTGGGAGCAGGGTCCGGCGCATGACATGAATCATTTGAGACTATTGCTGGACGTGGATGCCGGTGATAAGTTAAGAGTGGTGGCACTACAACTAAAGATGGAAAAGTAACTGTAGGTCCCTCAAAAGTCGGTACAGGCAAGACTTGACGTATGGGTAAGACCTCAGAGACATCAGGATGATCCGAAGATGTGTAGTAAGGTTGAGATTCAAAGAATGTTACATCGACAGACATTAGATATCGGTGGAGATCATGTGAATAGCAACGATACCCTTTTTGAACTCGAGAGTAACCAAGAAAGACACATTTAAGAGCACGAGGGGTTAATTTATCTTTTCCTGGGGATAAGTTATGAACAAAGCATATGCTCCCAAATACACGAGGAGGGATATAATAGAGATGTGACTGAGGATACAATATGGAATGTGGAACCTGATTCTGAATAGAAGATGAGGGCATTTTATTAATTAAATAACAAGATGAAAGGACTGCATCCCCCCAAAAACGTAACGGAACATGGGATTCAATGAGGAGAGTACGAGCAGTCTCAATGAGATGCCTATTCTTTCTTTCTGCTATACCATTTTGTTGGGGAGTGTGTGGACAAGATGTTTGGTGAATAATTCCTTGGTGAGACATAAACTCTTGAAATTGGGATGATAAGTATTCTAAGGCATTATACTACGAAAAGTACGAATAGAAACACCAAACTGATTTTGTATTTTAGCAAAGAAACTTTTGAATATAGAAAATAACTCAGAACGATCTTTCATTAAGAAAACTCAAGTGCATCTCGAATAATCATCAATGAAACTAACAAAATAACGAAATCCTAAGGTGGAACTAACTCTACTAGGACCCTAAATATCAGAATGAACTAATGAAAAAATATTCTGAACGACCCTCACTACCATGTGAAAATGTGGCATGAGTGTGTTTCCCAAGTTGATATGACTCACAATCTAATTTAGATAAACTAGGTGATTGAGCAATATGAGCATTATGGGATGGTCGATCAGGCGGAGCACCAAATGCTTCTTGTGGAGATGTTTGCTTACTTGCACGATTACGAAGGAACTCATTATATTCCTTTAGAACAACAAGATCATAACTGGGTGGTGGACCATGCAAATTATGACATATGTCACGAGTGTGTCTAGACTTATGACAATAACTACACTTGGATCGAGGTTTTCCAAGACGACCTCCTCCTCGTCGATTCTCCATAGATTGATATGCTCGTTTTTCTATTGTTTGAGATGCAAGAGCAAATGAGTCAATGGTCGGTGATGAAACTGCTTTGTGGCTGGGAGGAACGGCAAGACGAAGTAGACGAGAGAATAATTCATCAATTGTAGGAATTGCAGGGCTAGCTAAAATCTAAGAACTGGAAACAATGTCTGTCTGTGGTCTTGTTGTTTTTGCACGTCCGTAGTGACTGACATCAATGTTTCAAATTCCTCCATGACTGCCTGTACTTGTCCCAAGTAGGTGGACATATCTGATTCTTGTTTCTTTAAGTTGGTCATACGAGATATCACATCATAGAATCGAGATATGCCATTAGTGTATAAAGCACGAGCCTTTTCCCAAACTAAATAACATGTTTGGAATGGACGGAACAAAGGCATCAACTTGGAATCAATAGATCGCCATAGGAGACTACATAATTGAGCATCAACCTTCTCCCATTGTGCTTTGGCTTTTGCATCTTCCCCATTAGCCTTTGCCTTTTCATCTACCACTCAAGCAATGTTCGTTAAGTGATCTTGGACACCTTGACCCTTGCACCACAACTCAACCGAGGAAGCCCAAGCTAAATAGTTTGTGCTTCCCATTAACGGTTCTGAAGTGATCATTGGGCTTGAACTTCCAATTCCTATATTCTTGGAGCCAAAAATATCAATCTCGAAAGACATGTTGTGAAATTAGAACATGTAGTAAAAAAAAAGTGGATTTTTTTTTGTCGGAATCTGGAAAAGAAATAGGGCTGTTGCCGGAAAAGTAGATTTGATTGCCAAATATTTGTCGGAATCAGGAAAAAAATATATGGGCAGCCTCAGAATGAAGAGGCGACCCCACTGGAAAAAGAAAAAAAGTCAAAAAAGTGGTCGGAAAAGATTCCACGTGCCGGTGCGTGGACCTGACAAGCTCGTCGGAGAATTTATTCCGGCGGCGCGTGTGGCAGTTGTTTCCGGTGAGCAATGGCTTTGCTCGCCGGAGATTTGTGCACCTAGTGGTGGTGTTGATTTTCGAAAAACAGTGACGGAAAAATTAACTACTCGGACAGCCACTTCGGTTACCGGAAATAAACTGCAAAATTATTTTTTTTTCCCTCACAATTGCTCTGATACCATGTGAGAAATATATGAAACGAATATTATTGAATTGTGTTTTAATTATTACATAGAGAACCCTATTTATAGACACTATGATACAATTCCTTACCAAATAGGAGACTATAAACTATTCCTATTCTGTGTAGGATTGTGTATACCTATTCTATTCTAACAATTATATCACACCCAATACAATTCCTTACCAAATAGGAGACTATAAACTATTCTTATTCTGTGTAGGATTGTGTATACCTATTCTATTCTAACAATTATATCACACCCAAAGAGTGAAATAAGAACTGGGTGTGTTGGCCTTCCTCAACACAAGCACTCGTCAAGCCTATAGACATATACCTTGCAGGGGATATTCTGTGTTGGAATACTTCAATGCAATATATCATGCTCCTTTTGTATATTGTTCCTGAAGCAGAGTGCTTGAGTGATAGTCTAGCAACAATGTGTGGGGATTTTACTTAAATGTGGATTTCCTTACTTTGAGAATTAGGACGGGAACTGGCAATCTGAAATTCTCCCTTCATTGTCCATCTGCCAAAATCTAAAAGCTTATCTTGTTATTGGGCTGGGTCATAGTATTCTGCCAGGAGCCTATGATTTTGACAAGTTTCTTTTGGTGTAGTCAGTGTTTTGGGAAGCGAGAAGCGGAAAAAAGCGACGAGGGCTCGCTTCACAGAAGCGAGAAGCGAAGCGCGCGCTTTTTTTAAGTAAAGCGATATTTAGTATAAAAATAAAAAAATATTAAATAACTGAAGAGAGGTAATATATTCTTTAGATTAAAAGTAAATAGATAGTCAATAATACTCGTAAGTCATAACATATAAAGCAAAAAATCAGAAACATAATTAAATCACAAAAGTAAATAGATAGTCAATAATACACACATCACTGATCACACAGTCACTGTATAGAAATAAAAAAGAAAACAGAGCAGCAAAAGAATTGGAAAAAACAGAGCAGTAATATTAATTGAAAAAAAAACAGGTCAGTAAT
>JAJOOH010003326.1:0-25804 GCA_029582605.1 Solanum gracilifrons | reverse complement strand
CATATCGGCCTCAGCCTCCAAGTAGCCCCCTCAACCAAATGATTACTCCATAACACCTTCACGGAGGCAAATTCCTTGTTTCTCAACTTTTTGACTTGTCGGTCTAAAATCGCAACCGGTACCTCCTCATAAGAAAAATTCTCTTTAACCTCCAAACCCTCTAAGGAAATTATGGATGTTGGATCCCCAACACACTTCTTCAACATAAAGAAATGGAAAACCGAATGCACCGATGCCAACTCATTTGACAAAGTTAGCTAATATGCAACCTTGCCAACACGCCTCAAAATCTCATATGGGCCTACAAAATGGGGACTAAGCTTCCCTTTCATTCCAAACCTTATAAAACCCTTCATGGGTGAGATTTTCAAATAAACCCAATCATGAATCTCAAATTTGAGATACCTCCTTCTAACATCGGCATAAGACTTTTGCCAACTTTGGGCCGTTCTCAACCTCTCTCTAATAAGCCTAGCCTACTCTATCGCCTCATGTACCGATAACGGACCTATTAGAGCAACTTCACCCACCTCAAACCATCCTATAAGAGAACTACACCTCCTACCATAGAGAACCTCAAAATGGAGCCATATCTATACTCGAGTGATAAGTGTTATTATAGGAAAACTCAATTAACGTCAAATGGTCATTCCAATTACCCTTATAATCAATCACACAAGCCCTCAACATGTCTTTCAGTGTCTAAATAGTACGCTCCACTTGTCCATCGGTTTGAGGATGAAAAGTCGTGCCAAGCTTAACCTTTGTACAAAGACCCTTTTGGAATGACTTCCATAACTGTGAACTAAATTGGGTACCTTGATCGGAAATTATGGACAAGCATTTAGCCACAAGTCTCGCAATATCCTTCTTTATCCCATTCCACCAATAGATATCCCACAAATCACAGTACATCTTGGTGGCTCTCGGTGAATAGAATACCTTGAACTATAAGCTTTCTGCCAAACTCAATTACCTCAAGTCATCAACATTCAGAACATATAACCGAACTTGGTATCTAAGTACCCCATCTCCCACTTGGGAGAAAGCCTCAACGGACTTTTTGAGTACCACCTCATTCAATTCTACAAAAATTGGATCAAGACCTTGCTTAGCTTTCACACCCATCACTAAAGATGATTTGGACCCATTATGAACAATAACACCACCCTTGGTGGAATCCACTAGTCGAACTCCGAATCGACACAACCTATCAACATCTCTGTAACATTCCGGAAAATGGTAGGTTACACTAGAGCATAAACATGAGGATAACGCCATAAATGAGGATTATGAAGGTCAAGGCCAAAGGGAAAAGTGCAAGGCAAAGGGGCCAAGGTATTCCCCTAGCTTCTAGATACTGCCCCACCTTCACGAGTGGGACCACGAGTCATGGTCCTCACCATGGCTCGTGAAGGCAGCTCATCGTCTTGCCTTGGCCATGAAAATGTGGCCACCAATTTTCCTAGATACTGCCTCAACTTCCACGGCCATCACTGCGTCCCGTGGTCATGACCACAGCTCGTGTGAGGCCTTGTGGAGTTTTCTTACGAAATGAGATAAGGGACCCCAAGTGGCGAGGTTGCTGCCTCAAGGACCACTAGAGGGACAACAACTCGTAGAGCCCCTCGTGGTGATGCCTTGGGCTTGAAAGCCTCATGGAACCTTAGAGGTTCTACTGCCCCAAACCTTAACGGGAGGACCACGAGAGTCGTGGTCCTCACCACATCTCGTGAAGGTGCTCGTGGCACCTGGGCGTCGTCCTTAAATGAGGGTCCATAAAGTCTTTTCCTTTTTAAGTCCAAACAAAGTTGGGTTGTTTTGGGTATGTTTAGGGGTAGCATATAAGTTATTTTTAAGTAAAATTCTTTCACTTTTACTCATTAATTCACAACACTAAAATATATCTCCAAAATCCTCTCCTCTCCAATATTTATCTTTCTAGAGTTCCTCCATTAAAGAAGCTCAAGAACTTGAAGAATAGGGCTCAAGGTTCCATTTTCTAAAGTCCTATTCGTGGATAAATCTTGAATTAAGGTATGGGAATCTTGATTTATGGAAAGTTTCCTATCATAAAGCCCTTCAAATCAAATTTCAAATTGATAGGTTGTTCAATAAAAACTAGGGTTTTCAATCCAGCCATGGGTTCTTCCTAAAAATGACTTCATTGGGTTAATTGTCTTATATCATGGATTATTTGATGTTTAATGGTGATTTTTATAGTGAAACTCCTCATGAACCCATTAATTACCCCATGATCGCATTTTCATGAATTATGATGGGTGTAATGATGCAAGGTGAATACTATGAATGATATCTATGATATTTTAGTTATTGAATCTTGTTTTAATCATGCTTAATGTGCTATTTCTATGTGTGATTGTGTGACATGATTCATGACCCTTGAAGGGTAAGTTATGAAGGTTTGTACATATTGATTAATGTTGTGTATGACCTCATGATACACTTAGGAAGTGAAGATCCTATGACTATTGTGTAAATTGAGGTATTTTTGAAAGAACATTCTTCCCTTACCCTTACACTTGATTATGTATGAATTGTCTAGGATGTTGATAATGTTGTTGTGTTGATTGAAAGGCCACTCGCATGAAACACTATGAACAATATTGTGAAAAGTTTACTCACACGTTAATGTTGATTCTAAGTTTGAAAGTACATTCTCACTTTATTGAATCTATGAGCCATTTTATGAGTTGTATTGAATGAAGGGAAAAGTATTCCTTCACACATGTAAATGCAATTCAAGACAATTATGTATAATTTGGGAAATAATGCTTAGCACCGAGTGGATATGGTCAATGAGGTAGAGGCCCTCCCGTCAATACAATAGGCCGGGTCATCTTGATTATTCTCAACAGATGGAATCTCCTCCGTCAATATAATAGGTCGGGTTTCTAGAAGCAATCATCCTATCCCATAACTATATGTCAACATAGGTCTTTAGCTAGTATATCCACCTAAAATCTAAAAATGTTAGTTCTACCTTAGACAAGTAGGACACCTTCTTTCGGTGGTTCGGTTACATGACACCAGATTCTATGTCGCTTACATGGTCTATGTCTGTTATGGCTATTCTTACCTATATGACAAGATAATGAATATGATACAAACTATACTTATGACTTCTTCATGAGTTTACTTAGTAGGACTAGGGGTATAGGACTTCATTTTTACATTGCATAAGTGGATTCTGAAAGGGATTGTAAGATGGATTTTTATGCTATGATGAGACATGAATGTATGCATGTTTGTCGAATGGATAGTTGCTATGAATGACTTTCCTTAAGTTCAATTAATGTACATGACTATTTCCTTATTTATGACTGTTGATTACGATGAGGTCTAAAGGTGATATGTGTGTCTAAGGTGGCTTAAAGGAGTACTTAGTATGGTTAGTATTATGGGATGTCAACCATACATTGCACAAGTGGCTTAGAGTTACTAAGATAATAATTTCACTATGTTTTGAAGAATAATGTGATTATGACTTGTGTTTTCCATTGAAAGTGCATGTTGATTTCCAAACTTGACAAATGCATACTTTTTAACAAAAATGTCCTTTTTATTATATTTCAAGGATTTTATGCATGCTTCCATACTTAGTACTTTATGTGCTAACCAATATCTTCTACATAAAATATGAATGTAGGTTCCGATAGTAGAGATGTGCTTCTTCTTTCAATAGAAGCTTGGGTTGACTATTCCCTAAGCTTGTTGAGTCCTCAGGTTTGAGGACAAGACATTATTCGTTTCTAGCTGCTACTGTACTTTCTATTTTTGAGACTTTATTGATGTAAAGGGTTGACCCTATTTGTACTCTTTATTGTACTAGATGGTGATTGAGAGAAGTCTAGACTTGTATTTTCATTTATAAAAAAGAAGTTGAACTTCGATTGTAATAGTTTTAAATTTTTCGCATGATTCTTATGGCTTTATGTGTATGCTCATGCTAAGGGCTTGTATGCGACCTCTTTGGGTTCAAGTACGCTGTGTTACGTCTAGGGGGTACCCTTGGGTCTTGACAAACTTGGTATCAGAGCATAAGGTTTTGGGATTATATTTAAGTTGATGTCTCATGAACCTTGTCTAGTAGAGTTATGTTCATAAGTGTGAAGCGCTCCACACTCATGAATGAGAGGATATAAGATGTTTAGTTACTTTCACCTCTTTCATTACTCTTTAGTCTTGCTTTGGAGTCCTAACTATAGGAAGTCCTTTTTCCTAACCCTTCTTTTATGATGATAGGCAGTGATTAGAAAAAGGGCTAATGCAAGGAGGGTAGAAGAGGATAATGTGAATGTAGGAGTTCCTCCCCAAGCTCTGATATACCGTGAGTTTACGGTATTTCTAATACATTTCAGTTACAAGTTGTGTGTGTCTAGGGCCTTTTCAGATTGGTTTTTATGTGTTTTTATCATATTTTGCAGGAAAGACGTTCAGGCGCAGAAGTAAAGGGACAACTGAAATAACTACAGAAAGGGCATCTACGGAGGTGATCTACGGACCGTAGGTCCAGTGATTCTCCGTAGGTGATGACCATAGATCAGTAGGCAAGGCATGGAAGACAAATCAGGGAAATCTGACAGAGTGTGGAACCACGGTGGTCACTGACGGTCCGTAGATTTATCTACAGACCGTACTGTTGATCCGTAGATTGATACTACGAGGGTTCCAGTACCTGATTTTTTGAAGATTCTAAGTGTGGAGCTACGGAAGGGGATTGACGAACCGCAGATTGATCTACGTCCGTATTGCAGCTCCGTCGTTTGCTTCAAAGAAGTTGATTTTTTTGAAGTTGAAATATTTTCTAAGTCTTGGCTGACAGAAGGGACTCACGGACTGTCGATCCATTGACGGTCCGTGAGTCAGTCTCGTGGAATGAAGACGCGTGCCTGAACAAACTTTCCTTAATTTGTTTCCCTTTCAATTTAGGACTTGTTTTGTATAAATAGGTCATGTAAACCTCGTTTTGGTGTTGGATTTTATTACTTTTATTCTAGTTCTTGACTTGGGTGATTAACTAGCAACTTTAGCAATTATTGATTTCCTAAGTTCGTTGTGAAGATTTGTGTGTTGCAATTCAAGTTGAATTTCTGGGTTATTATTATTCTTACGTAAGTTCATCATTATTTCATCTAAAACAATGAATTGTGTTCATATGATTATGGGTAACTAAACCCCACAACTAGGGTTGTGGGAACCATGAGCGATTAACAAAGTATGAATAGTAAATAATCAATTCTTGAATAGTGTTTTAGATGCATCGATAATTCTTTCGTTTAAAAATCCTTTTAACGAGTGCATGCGTTAGAACTCGCTTTGTTGCTACTTGCCAGACCAAGGAGGTAATCAACAAGAAAAGAATTATCAATATAGATTTAGTGTGATACTATCTAATAGGCTAGTGTCGATTGGTGCGAAGTAATAACTAAGCCAAATATCAATTATGATGTCTATTATGAGGTAAAGGTAAGGGTTAGTAAATTATACACACGTAGCCGGACCAAGGTGCGGGGTGAAATTCTCTAGATGCCGGACTAAGGATTTAGAGATACCTAACTTATTACTTTGCATGTAGTATAGTTGGAAAGGATTGCTATTACTAGGATTACTGCGTTATGAGCTTGTGAGGAACACGTATATCCTAGTTAATTCTCTCATCTTGATAACAACCGAAATTGACTTTTGTTTACTGATTACTTACTGAATTCTTACAATTTGTTTCACAAAACCCCCTTTTTTTATTACTTGTTTATGGAAGTACTTTGACTAAACGAATATAAGTGTAAGTTAAAGTTAAATCTAAACCAGTTTTCTCGTGGGATCGACCCCAACCTACAAGTTGGATTCTTTACTTGATAACGATCACTTATGCTTCTTTAGGGAGGTGTAATTTGATCCTGTCAAGCTCCTCAAGACCCTCAAGTTCCTAATGATGAAGGGCCAATGACTAATATGAAGATAAGGGCGACTCTCCAAATATTGAATCAACTCATGACAACTCAAATTCAAGCAATGACCATTCAAGCCCAAGTTATAACGACCCAAACTAATCGAGATGTGGGGCCTCGGGTAAATCCTAATGTGAGAACCATGGCATCAAGGTTGATAAACCTTACTAGAATGAACCCTCATATGTTTTTTAGTTCCAAAGTGGATGAAGACCCACAAGAGTTTGTGGAAGAGATCTATACGATATTTGATGTTATGGGAGTGACTTCTATTGAGAAAGCTGAACTAACCTCTTCTCAATTGAAGGATGTGGCCCAAGTATGGTATGCTAAATGGAAGGATAATAGGGCTATAAGAGCAGGTCCTATTGGTTGTGAAGTGTTCAATAAAACATCCCTTCATAGGTTCTTTCCATGGGAAAAGAGGGAGGAAAAAGTGAAGGAATTTATCAACCATCATCAAGGAGGTATGAGTGTCCAAGAATATTCTTCGAAATTCACTAAGTTGTCCAAATATGGCCCATCTTTGGTTTATAATCCAAGGGATGAAATGAGTGGATTTGTAAAGGGCGTGTCCGATTCCATTGAAGAAGAATGTCGTGCGGCAATGCTCCTTGACAACATGAATATCTCACAGTTAATGGTATATGCTCAACAAGTTGATGAGACAAGGCTTAGGAAGAAGAATAGAGAGGTAAAGAGGGCAAGGATGGATTATGGAAATTCTTCTAAGGGTAAGTTTGAGGGTCAAAGTGGACCAAGGTTCAAGAAAAGGTTTTCCAACCAAAGCTCCTCTAATGCTCCAAAGACCAATAAAGATAGGGTGTCTTAACCCTAAGTCTCAAGGAGGCAATAGGGGTTGATCTTCCATGGAGAGGCCTACATGTGCCAAGTGTGGTAAGAAGTATGAGGGAATATGTCTTTCCGATATGGGTGTGTACTATGGATGTGGAAAAGGTGGGCATCAATTGAAATATTTCCTAACCCGTACGGCCAAGAGAAGAGAGGGTAATAAAGCTCCTCCAAGAGGTTCAAATCCTGATTCTCCCAAAAAGAAACACTTCTATGTTCTCCAATCTCGAGGTGAGCAAGAGAGTTCGCTGGATGTGGTAATGTGCATTGTTACAAGTCTTTTCCATTGATGTTTAGGCATTATTAGACCCCGTTGCCACTTTATCTTTTGTTACACCCTTTGTGGCTATGAAATTTGAAATGTTCCCCGAAACCCTAATAGAACCTTTTCGGTTTCTACCCCGATTGGTGACTCGGTTATAGCTAAAAGAGTATATAGGAGTTGTCCTATTTCTTTGTCTCATAAATTCACCTTGGTTTATTTAGTAGAATTAGACATGTTGGACTTTGATGTCATCTTGGGGATGGATTAGTTGCATGCATGTTTTACGTCTATTGATTGTACAACCTGGGTGGTCATGTTTCAATTTCCTAATGAACCTACTTTTGAATGGAAGGGGGGAAAATCTATCCCTAGAGGTCGATTCATTTCATGTCTAAAAGCTAGGAAAATGATTTCCAAGGGGTGTGTTTACCATATTGTTAGGGTTATGGACTTTCAGTCTGAGACTCCTTCTTTAGAGTCGGTCCCCATTGTCAGAGAGTATTCGAAAGTCTTCCCCGATGACTTGCCCGGTATTCCTCCCGAATGACAAATAGACTGTGGCATTGATCTTTTTGTGGATAGACAACCCATATCCATTCCCCCTTATCGGATGGCTCTGGCCGAATTAAAGGAGTTAAATGAGCAACTCAAAGATATGTTATATAAAGGCTGTATTCAACCAAGCATATCTCTATGGGGTGCCCCAGTATTGTTCGTAAAGAGGAAAGATGGGTCCCTTAGGATGTGTATTGATTACCGCCAATTGAACAAGGTCACTATAAAGAATAAGTATCCAATTCCTAGGATTGACGATTTGATTGATCAACTCCAAGGGGCAAACATTTTCTGCAAATTAGATGTTCGTTCGGGTTACCATTAAATAAGGGTAAGAGGATGTGATAGTTCCAAGATGGCCTTTTGGACGTGGTACAGTCACTGCAAATTTGTGGTTCTGTCATTTGGGTTAGCAAATGCCCTAGCGGTATTCATGGACCTAATGAATAGGGTGTTTAGACAACTTGATTCATTTGTGATCATCTTCACCGATGATATTTTGATCTATTCAAGGAATGAGGGTGAACATAAGGATCATTTGCGGATAGTTTTGCAAGTCCTTAAACACCTCCAATTATATGCTAAGTTTAGTAAGTGTGAATTTTTGCTAAGGTTGGTTTCTTTTCTTAGTCATATTGTGCCGGGAATGGGTATTAAGGTAGATCCTAAGAAGAAGGATGCGGTCAAGGGTTGGCCTAGACCTCTAACTCCTACCGATATTAGAAGCTTTTTTGGTTTGGCCGGTTACTATAGGAGGTTTGTTGAGGTTTTTTCCTTCATTACATCTTCATTGACGGCTTTGACTCAAAAGAAAGCTAAGTTTTTATGGTCGAAGGCTTGTGAAAAAAGCTTCCAAGAATTGAAAGATAGATTGGGATCCGCTCTGGTGTTGACCTTACCGGAGGGTACCGATGCGTTTTTGGTATATTGTGATGCTTCTCGAGTGGGTTTGGGATGTATCCTTATGCAACATGGTAAAGTGATTGCCTACTCTTCAAGGCAACTCAAAGTCCATGAGAAGAATTATCCAACTCATGACCTTGAATTAACGGCGGTTGTGTTTGCTTCGAAAATATGGAGACAGTACTTATATGGGGTCCATGTAGATGTGTTTACCACAAGAGTCTTCAATATGTGTTTAGCCAAAAAAACTTGAATCTCCGACAAAGAAGGTGGTTAGGGCTTTTGAAGGATTATGACATGAGTGTCCTTTACCACCCCGTCAACGCTAATGTAGTTGAGGATGCCCTAAGTAGATTGTACATGGGTAGTTTGACTTATGTAGAAGATGAGAAGAAGGAATTGGTTCGTGATGTTCATAGGTTGGCCCGGTTAGCTGTCCAACTAGTGGATTACACCAAGGGTGGAGTTGTGGTCCATTATAGTTCTGAATCGTCCTTTATGGTTGATGTGAATTCTAAGAAACACCTTGATCCTATATTGATTGAGTTGAAAGAATCGGTTCTCAACAAGTTCGTTGAGGCTTTCTCCCAAGGGGGAGATGGGGTGCTTAGGTACCAAGGTAGATTATGTGTTCCAGATGTTGATGGCTTGATAGAGAAAATTTTAGAAGAGGCTCATGGTTCGAGGTATTTTATTCATCCAGGAGACACCAAAATGTACCGTGATCTACGAAAAGTGTATTAGTGGAATGGCAGAAAAAAGGATATAGCAGGTTTTGTAGCCAAATGTCCGAATTCTCAACAAGTTAAGGCCGAACACCTAAAATCGGGAGGTTTACTCCAAGATATAAATATCCCACTTGGAAGTGGGAGAAGGTGAATATGGACTTTGTGGTGGGTTTGCCTCATACTCGAAGGCAACATGATTCTATTTGGGTCATTGTTGATAGGATGACTAAATCAGCACACTTCATTCCCATCAAGGTTACTTTTTCGGCGGAAGACTATTCCAAGTTGTACATCAAAGAGGTAGTGAAGTTTCATGGGGTTCTGTTATCTATCCTTTTGGACTGGGGTGCTCAATTTACTTCACAATTTTGGAAGGCGTTCCAACAAGGTCTTCGTACCAATGTTAAACTTAGTACCACTTTCCACCCTCAAATGGATGGTCAAGCGGAACGCACCATTCAAACCTTAGAGGACATGTTGAGGGCATGCGTCATATATTTCCAAGGTAATTGTGTTGACCATTTACTAGTGATAGAATTTGCCTACAACAATAGTTACCAATAAACTATTGCCATGGCTCCGTTTGAAGCACTTTATGGTAGGAGGTGTAGATCTCCCGTTTGGTGGTTTAAAGTGGGTGAAATTTCTCTATTCGGTCCTGAACATGTTTATGAGGCCAATGAGAAGGTCCTACACATAAGAGAGAGGTTGAAGACGGGCCAAAGTCGGCAAAATTTTTATGACGATGTTAGAAGAAGGTATCTTAAATTTGAGGTTGGTGATTGGGTCGACTTGAAAATCTCACCTATGAAAGGTGTGATGAGGCTTGGTAAGAAGGGGAAGCTTAGTCCTCGATACGTGGGCCTAAACCAAATCATGAAACTTGTTGGGAATGTTGCATATTAATTCGACTTGCCAAATGAGTTGGCTCCGGTTCACCAGATACTTCATGTTTCCATGCTTAAGAAATGCATTGGTGATCCGGTATCCATCCTTTCTTTAGAGGGTTTAGGAGTTGATGAGAACCTTTCTTATGAAGAGGTTCCAGTGGAAATTTTGGACCGAAAAGTTAAGAGATTGAGAAACAAAGAAGTAGTTTCCATTAAATTTTTATGGAGGAATCACTTAGTTGAGGGTGCGACATGGGAGGCCGACGCCGATATGAAGTCCCGCTATGGTCATCTTTTTCCTTCTACTCTTTTGTCAACTCGAGGAAAGTAGTTTTTCTTAAGTTTGGTGTTTTGGAAGTCATATGTGCTATGAGTGTCTTTATGATTTCCCTTATGATATGCATGTTCTTGTGAGAATTAATATTTTGCATAAATTGAGTTTTCTTGTCAAGATATATATTCCTTATGTTGTTGGTTTGCACTTTACTATGATGATTGCATATTTGACTTCATGAGTTGTTGTGTTGAACATGCTTAGTTTTGTCTATGATGAACATGTTTTGCTATACTTGTGATGATATGGCATAGTGACTCCTTATTGTTGTGTTGAGCTTGTTTGAGATGGAGAAGGTAGTTCCTCCTAAAATGATATGAAATAATGATTTTTGTGCATATTGGGATGTAGATGTAGCTCCCACTTCCTTGTAATTGCATTGTTTATGACTTGAGAAGGAGTTGATGTTTCCTCCTATGAATTATGCATTTTGTTATGTTGCATGCATGATGGGTTGTTAGTCTTGAGTCTTTATTTCCGTAAGGTTTCTAAATCGTCATTCGAGGATAAATGTTCCCAAGGGGGGAGATAATATAACACTCCGGAAAATTGTAGGTTAAACTAGAGCCTAAACGTGAGGATAAACACCATAAATAAGTGTTATGAGGGTCAAGGACAAAGTGGCAAGTGCAAGGCAAATGGGCCAAGCACAGGCCAAAGGCCAAGGCTTGCCACTAGCTTGTAGCTACTACCCCACCTTATCGAGTGGGACAACGAGTCCTGGTAGTCACCACAGCTCGTAAAGGCAGCGCGTGGTCTTGCCTTGGCCATGAAAATGTGGCCACCATTTTCCCTAGTAACTGCCTCAACTTCAATGGCCATCACGATAGCCCATGGTCATGACCACGGCTCGTGGGAGGCCTCGTGGAGTTGCCTTAGTCAATGAACTAAGGGCCCCCATGTGGCGAGGCTAATGCTTCAACGACCACGAGAGGGACCACAGCTCATGGAGTCCCTCGTGGTGATGACTTGGGCTTTAAAGCCTCATGCCACCTTAGAAGGGCTACTGCTCCAAACCTTCATGGGAAGGACCACCAGTCGTGGTCCTCACCACGGCTCGTGAAGGTGCTTGTACCACCTAGGCGTGGCCCTTAAATGACGGTCATTAGAGTCTTTTCCTTTTCAGTCCAAACAAAGTGGAGTCGTTTTGGGTATTTTCAAGGGTACTATGTAAGTTATTTTTAAGTCTAATTCACCCACTTTTACTAATTAATTCACAACGCCCAAATATTTCCCAAAAATCCTCTCATCTCCAATATTTCTCTCTCTAGAGTTCCTCCATTGAAGTAGCTCAAGAACTTGAAGAATAGGTTTGAAGAATCTATCTTCTAAACTCCAATTTGTGGGCAAAGCTTCAATAAAGCTATGTGAGTCTTGATTTATGGAAAGTTTCCTTCCATAAAGCCCTTTAATTAAAATTTCAAATTGATAGATTCTTCAATAAAAACTAGGGTTTTCAATCTAGCCATGGGTTCTTCCTAAAAATGATTTCATTGGGTTAATTGTCTTATACTATGAATGATTTGATGTTTAATGGTGATTTTTATAGTTAAACTCCCCATGAACCCATGAATTACCCCATGACCTTAATTTCATGAAATATGCTGGGTGTATTGATGCAAGGTGAATACTATGAATGATGTCTATGATATTTTAGTTATTGAATCGTGTTTTAATCATGCTTAATGTAGTATTTCTAGGTGTAATTTTGTGACATGATTTATGACCCTTGAAGGGTAAGTTATTATTCTACATGTTGATGAATGTTTTGTATGAACTCATGATTCACTTAGAAAGTGAAGATCCTATGACTATTGTGTAAATTAAGGTATTTTTGAAAGGGCATTCTTCCTTTACCCTTACACTTGATTATGTATGAATTGTCTAGGATGTTGATAATGTTGTTGTGTCGATTGAAAGGACATTCTCATGAAACACTATGAACAATAATGTGAAAGGTTTACTTACATGTTAATGTTGATTCTAACGATGAAAGTACATTCTCACTTTATTGAATCTATGAGTTATTTTATGAAGGGCAAAGTATTCCTTCACACATGTAAATGTAATTCAAAACTAATTATGTATAATTTGGGAAATAATGCTTATCGCCGAGTGGATGTGGTCAATGAGGTTGAGGCCCTCCCATCATTACAATAGGCCGGGTCATCTAGATTATTCTCATGAGATGGAAGCTCCTCCGCCAATACAATAGTTCGGGTTTCTAGAAGAAATATCCCTATCCCATAACTCTGTGCCCACATAGGTCTTTAGCAGTGGATCCACCTAAAAGCTAAACATGTTAGTTCTACCTTAGGAAAGTAAAACACCTTCTTTCGGTTTGGGGTTACATGACACTGGATTCCAAGTCGCTTACATGGTCTATGTCGGTTAAGGCTATTCTTCCTAATATGATAAGACAATGAATATGATGTGAACTATACTTATGACTGATGAGTTTACTTAGTAGGAACGAGGGCATGAGACTTCACTTTTACATTTCACAAGTGGATTTTGAAAGGGATTGTAGGATGGTTTCTTTATGCTATGATGAGACATGAATGTATCCATGTATGTTTAATGGATAGTTGCTATGAATGACTTTCCTTATGTTCAAGTAATGTACATGACAATTTCCTTATTTAAGACAATTGATTACGATGAGGTTTAAAGTTGATATGTGTGAATAAGGTGGCTTCAAGGAGTTCTCAGTATGGTTGGTATTATGGGATGCCAACCATACCTTGCACAAGTGTTCCTTAGAGTTGGTAAGGTAATGGTTTCACTATGTTTTGAAGAATAATGTGATTATGACTTGTGTTTTCCATTAAAAGTGCATGTTGATTTCCAAACTTAACAAATGTAAACTTTTTAACAAAAATGTCCTTTTTATCATATTTCAAGGATTTTATGCATGCTTCCATACTTAGTACTTTATGTGCTAACCCATTTCTTCTACATCTAATATGAGTGTAGGTTCCGATCGTTGAGACGTACTTCTTCTTTCAAGAGAATCTTGGGTTGACTAGTCTCTAAGCTTGGTGAGTCCTCAAGTTCGAGGACAAGACATTATTCAATTCTAGTTGCTATTGTACTTTCTATTTTTGAGACTTTATTGATGTAAAGGGATTTGAACATATTTGTACTCTCTATTGTACTAGATGGTGATTGAGACAAGTCTAGACTGGTATTTTCATTTATTAAGAAGAAGTTGAACTTTGATTGAAAAATGTTTAAATTTTCCATATCATTCTTATTTCTTTATGCGTATTATCATGCTAAGGGATTATATGTGACCCCTTTGGGGTCAAGTACACCGTGTTACGTCTAGGGGGTACCCCTGGGTCGTGACAAACTTGGTATCTGAGCATAAGATTTTGGGATGATATTTAGGTTGATGTCTCATGAACCGCATCTTGTAGAATCTTGTTCATGAGTGTGAAGCGCACCACACTCATGAATGAGAGGCGATACGATGTTTAGGAACTTTCACTTCTTTTATTACTCTTTAATCGTGCTTTGGAGTCCTAACTCTATGAAGTCTTTTTTCCTAACTCTTCTCTTGTTATGATAGGCATTAAATACAAAAAAGGGCTAATGCAAGGAGGGTAGAAGAGGAGAATGTGAATGAGGGAGTTCCTCCCCAAGCTCATCAAGACCTTCAAGTTCCTAATGATGAAGGGGCTATGACTAATGTGGAGATAAGGGAGGCTCTCCAAACATTGACTCAAATCTTGACAATTCAAACTCAAGTCGTGACCATTCAAGCCCAACCTATAACGGCCCAAGCCAAACGAGATGTTGGACCCCAGGCAAATCCTAATGTGAGCACCATGGCTTCAAGGTTGAGAGACCTTTCAAGAATGAACCCTCGTATGTTCTTTAGTTCCAAAGTGGATGAATAGCCACAAGAGTTTGTGGAATAGATCTACAAGATAGTTGATGCTATGGGGGTGACTTCTATTCAGAAAGCCGAACTAGCCACTTATCAATTGAAGGATGCGGTCCAAGTATGGTATGCTCAATGAAACAATAATAGGACTACAAGAGCGGGTCCCATTGGTTGGGAACTGTTCAAGAAAGCATTCCTTGATAGGTTCTTTCCATAGAAAAAGAGGGAAGAAAAAGTAGAGGTATTTATCAACCTTCATCAAGGAGGTATGAGTGTCCAAGAATATTCTTTGAAATTTAGTAAGTTGTACAAATATGCCCCATCTTTGGTTTCTAATCCAAGGGATGAGATGACTCGATTTGTAAATGGCCTGTCCGATTCCATTGAAGAAGAATGTCGTGCAGAAACGCTCCATAACAACATGGATATCTCATGGTTAATATTATATGCTGAAAAATTTGAGGAGAGAAGGCTTAAGAAGAAGAATAAAGTGGTAAAGAGGGCAAGGTCCGATGATGAAAATTTTTGTAAGGGTAAGTTTGAGGGTCAAAGTGGACCAAGGTTCAAGAAGAGGTTTTCCAACCAAAGCTCCTCTAATGCTCCCAACACAAACAAAGATAGGGTGTCTAACCATAAGCCTCAATGAGGTGATAGGGGTTGATCTTCCATGAAGAGGCCTATATGTGCCAAGTGCGGTAAGAAGCATGAGGGAAAATGTCTTTCTGGTATGGGTGTGTGCTATGGATGTGGAAAAAGTGGGCATCAACGGAAAGTTTGCCCATCCCGTACGGCCAAGGGAAGAGGGGATAATCAAGCTCCTCCAAGTGGTTCAAATCCCGATGCTCACAAGAAGAATCACTTATATGCTCTCAAATCCTGAGGTGAGCAAGAGAGTTCCCCGGACGTGGTAACAGACATGTTTCAAGTCTTTTCCATTGATGTTTATGCATTATTAGACCTCGGTGCCAGTTTATCTTTTGTTACACCCTATGTGGCTATGAAATTTAAAATGCTCCCCGAAACCCTAATAGAACCTTTTTCGGTTTCTACCCCGATTGGTGATTCGGTTGTAGCTAAAAGAGTATATAGGAGTTGTCCGATCTTTGTCTCATAAAGTCACTTTGGTTGATTTAGTAGAATTAGATATGTTGGACTTTGATGTCATTCTGGGGATGGATTGGTTGCATGCATGCTTTGCATCTATTGATTGTAGTACCCGGGTGGTCAAGTTTCAATTTCCTAATGAACCTACTTTAGAATGGAAGGGGGGAAAATCTATCCCTAGAGGTCGATTCATTTCATGTCTAAACGCTAGGAAAATGATTTCCAAGGGGTGTGTTTACCATATTGTTAGGCTTATGGACGTTGAGTTCAAGACTCTTTCTTTGAAGTCGGTCCTCGTAGTGAGAGAGTATCCAGAAGTTTTCCCCGATGACTTGACTAGTATTCCTCCCGAACGGGAAATGTTCTTCGGCATTGATAGTTTGCCGGATACACAACCCATATACATTCCCCCTCGTGGATCCTCTCGTGGTGATGCATTGGGCTTGAAAGCCTCATGCCACCTTAGAGGGGCTACAACCCCAAACCTTCACGGGAAGGACCATGAGTCAGGGTCCTTACCATGGCTCGTGAAGGTGCTCATTGCACTTGGGCGTGGTCCTTAAATGAGGGTCATTAGAGTCTTTTCCTCTTTTTTTTGTCCAGACAATGTGAGGTCGTTTTGGGTATTTTTAGGGGTAGTATATAAGTTATTTTGAAGTTAAATTCACCCACTTTTACTCATTAATTCACAACACCCAAATATTTTCCCAAAATCCTCTCCTCTCCAATATTTCTCTCTGTAGAGTTCCTCCATTAAAGAAACTCAAGAACTTGAAGAATAGGGCTCAACAATCCATCTTCTTAACTCCAATTCGTAGACAATGCTTCAATTTAGTATGGGTGTCTTGATTTATGGAAAGTTTCCTTCCATAAATCCCTTTAACTCAAATTTCAAATTGATAGATTCTTCAATAAAAACTAGGGTTTTAAATCTAGCTATGGGTTCTTCTTAAAAATGATTTCAATGGGTTAATTGTCTTATGTTATGGATGATTTGATGTTTAATGGTGATTTTTATAATAAAACACCTAATGAACCCATGAATTACCCTATGACCCCAATTTCATGAATTGTGATGAGTATATTGATGCAAGGTGAATACTATGAATGATGTCTATGATATTTTAGTCATTGAATATTGTTTTTATCATGCTTAATGTAGTATTTATAGGTATGATTGTGTGACATGATTCATTACCCTTGAAGGGTAAGTTATGAAGGTTCATACATGTTGATGAATGTTGTGTATGAACTCATGATACACTTAGAAAGTGAAGATCCTATGACTATTGTGTAAATTGAGGTATTGTTGAAAGGCCATTCTTCCCTTACCCTTACACTTGATTATGTATGAATTGTCTAGGATGTTGATAATGTTGTTGTGTTGATTGAAAGGTCATTCTCGTGAAACACTATGAACAATAATGTTAAAGGTTTACTCACTTGTTAATGTTGATTCTAAGGTTGAAAGTACATTCTCACTTTATTGAATCTATGAGCTATTTTATGAGTTGTATTAAATGAAGGGCAAACTATTCATTCACACATGTAAATGCAATTCAAGACTAATTATGTATAATTTGGGAAATAATGCTTATCACCGAGTGGATATGGCCAATGAGGTAGAGGCCCTCCCATCAATACAATAGGCCGGGTCATTTAGATTATTCTCATGAGATGGAAGCTCCTCCGTCAATACAATATGTCGGGTTTCTAGAAGCAATCTTCCTATCCCATAACTATGTGCCCACATAGGTCTTTAGCTAGGGGATCCAACTAAAAGCTAAGCATTTTAGTTCTACCTTAGGAAAGTAGGACACCTTCTTTCGGTGTGGGGTTACATGACACCGGATTCCATGTCGCTCAGTTGGTCTATCTCGGTTATGGTTATTCTTCCCTCCATGACAAGATAATGAATATGATACGAACTATACTTATGACTTTTTGATGATTTTACTTTGTAGGAGTGGGGATGTGATATTCGGCAAGCTACCTTTGGTTCGTCGAATGAATTCGGCGTCTCGCCAATTGACCCTAAATCTCACCTACTTGTGCTGATTTTGTGCTAGTTTGTTCTTTTAGTTATGACGAGCCTGCGAAAGCTCGCCAAATGTGTTGGGTGACTCGCAGAACTAGTCGGCGAGTTTTTCTATGAATTTTAAAACTTGATGTTTCACTCACCTGTTTCTAGTGCATTGATTCGATATGTGTTATTTGGAGATACGACCAAACCTAAAAATCTTGGAAGGAACTAACTACCCTGAAAGAAAGCACGAGCAGTGGTTATTTTTTAAGAGGCTGTCCCGCCAGCATCAACACGGCCTAAATTTCCTCCGACAAGGGGAAAGGGCACAAAAAAATGGAAGGATCCTGTGGAGATGAGTCTGGTTGAGTATAACTCCGACAACATAGGAATATACGATACCGACCTCACCACTTTAGAATTTTATCGTGAGGATAATTCAGGGTCTAGATGCTAGCCTCTATGTCAGAGCCACATGATGACCAAATTCTTCCGAAGAGATGGGACTAGTTGTGTTGCGAAGCTCTTCATGATTCGGCTAGACTTCAGTCACGCTTCCACCTCCTTCACCTCCAACACATACTATTGGGTAGGCACTAATAGTGACCCCGGTATAGGCACCTTCACCTCGCTCGATGAATAAATTGAAGATTGTTGGATTCCGTACAATATTAGAAGGGAAGAGGTTATCCAATGATAGAGTGGTGGACAGGTATCTATATGCATCGGACACCATTCTATTCCACAAATTTGAGCTCTTCACACAGTCCCGAGGCTCATACATACCTTCATGGGTCTAGGAGTTCTACATAGAGTATGTGAGGCTGGTCCCGAAGGGGAAAGAAAACAAGTGTATTTGCATAGGTTAATCATGTGGTGGTGCGAGGTAAAAAATTTAAGTGCAGCAGTTCGGATATTATTAAGGCGTAGGGGCGGACCGTCAATATAATACATTTCTTGGTGGATATAATTAAGAAGAAGACATTGGATGACCTTAAGAGGTGGTTGGCCCCTTTGATTTTAGAAATTACACCACCATGGATCTAGTCGTGGGTCCAGATTGAGAAGAAAGAGTTGAATGTATCTGTGTAGTATTGGTTCATTTTTATTAGAAGCACATTGAATGCTATCCCATAATGAGTCCATACTTCATCATCCGAAGGTAGGTTTGTTGGGTTCTATTTTTGACAGGGATAGACTATATCTCGGGTTGATCATTACACAGGAGATTGCCATGAGAGCCAAGTACAGACAGATATCGCTCCCTTTTATAGTGTTGATCACTGAGTTGTGTTGTGATTCTAGAGTGCCCTTTGTCGTGAAGATGGATGTGGAAGTGACTCCCACTTCCTCTATTGACTTTCGTAGGATTGAGGCCGAGTACACTAGGGACAAGGCTGAGTGAAGGTGAGAAGCGTTGGTGGACACATCCCCGACTATCAATGTAGACATGCTGGAGGCAAATACAACTCATCCCACTCAGGCCGGTGAGCCTTCTAGTACTTCTAGTAGTACTACTACCACTCCTTCTGTTTATGCACCTACTACTGCTGCTTCTACTTCTGCTTCTGCTTCCGTTTTCCTCCCCTTGTTGACATATGCGATGGTCTACAAGATAGTCCATCTAGCCCAATCTGTTGATGTGCATTCTTCGCAGGTTGAGGCAGTTGTTCCCTGGCTGATTGAATGGGCTATTGCTATTACCCTAGCCCCTATGTGAACTCAGTTAAGAGAGCACTGGGATTTGATCACCGAACATGGCCTAACCTTGGGCGCCCTCAAGGTGCGAGTGGAAACATGTGAGCAGAGAGGTCGCCAGTCTGCTTATGTTACGACCTTGAGAGCCGATATTGCTGGATTGAGCCGCGATATGGATGAGCTCAAATCCATATATTTGTCTATATTGTTCGGCACTGTGGATCTTCCCGAGGTTCCTAGGACAATGATTCTAGCTATTTATGAGATCCCTCTTGCTACTGCGACTGGAGATGCTGCTATATCTGATGATGATACTGAGTTGGATGCTTCCGAGACTGATTAGGAGGAGCTTGGGAACCCTGATGCGGCTGCGTGTGATGATCTTGACGATCTAGACGGTGCGATGGTGAAGACGGCTATGAAGGCTTCTCTTCGGGATACCTTGATGATTTACTTCAGTGGAATGGAGGTTGTTGATGGAGATGAGTCAGGAACTCATGCCAATATTGAGAGAGCCCTAGATGTGCAACATTCATTTCAGGCTTAGCCTTACAGGGGGATCTTGACTCTCTTCTTGTTTTACTTTTGAGAAATTTAATTTATATTTCATTGAGGACAATGTAGGTTTTGTTTGGCGGGGTGAGCTATCTTCATACCTATCCCCTTGGGTTGCATCTATCTTGTCTTGGATGCTTATGTTTGTGACTGTTGGTTTCTGGTTTTTAATGTGAATTTTGGTTTTTGATCTGAATTAAAAGTCGCCTCTTGATTTTAGTGTTTGTAAATATGGTTTTTCTCTTGCATATTTGAGTATCGGTTGTAATCAATACTGATGAATTGAATAGTATTCTTGATTGAACAATATGTTTGTGCAATTTAAATGAGGCAAAACTTGAGTTGCATAAGTCATGTGTTAACTTTTGGCATCTCATTATGACTATCTAATCAAAATGATCATACCTTTGCCCTCAGCCATGTTAAAAGCATTTAAAGACCTTAGTGATCTTGATTGAGATGAATGTCATGTTGATTGGAAAATATGGGCAAGCCTATGGTAGAATCATGCATGTGTAGAATTATGCACTATTTGAAGGCATATATGTTTAACGGTTTCATCTTGCATTTTATTTGAGGACAAGCAAATGTTTAAATTAGGGGTGTTGATGAGTCGTGGATTTCAACTTATTTAGGGCTTAATATTTATGGAATTAGTGTACTCAATTCCTATTTTATGCTCTAAACTGGTGATAAAATGTTAATTTGCAGGAATGAAGGCAAAAGAGCAAGGAAAGGGCATTGCTAGGCAAAAAATAGCGAAAAACTGAAAAATTTGAAGGAAAGCAAAGATTGTACTCGCCAAAGCCACTCGGTTAGTAGCCAAGTTGACCTTCAGCTTGCCTAAAGTTGCAGCAGGCCAGCCCATGGACAAGACTAATTTGGCGAGAACATTGATGATTCGGTGGCTCATAGAATGGATCATCGATATCGATGTTGATCGCCTAAAGTCACATAATAGAGATGGTCAAAGACTAAGCATAGAAGGCGGAGCACTCAGCGTATTGCCGACCAGGTCGACGAAACCCTACTTACGTCATTGAGTGACTCCAAAGCTATTATTCTGGGAATGGATAAATGTAATTTTAAAAAGAAGAAAAGGAGTTCCCACATTGTCCAGTTCTGGGTTTTTTATCCTAAACATTCTAAACGTTGTTCTTATACTTTGGAGTAGAGATTTAGGGTTTGTTTGATATGTAGCTTCAATTTGAGCATTTGGAGACTTGTGGATTGTTGCCCAACCTGATGGAAAACATAGTTGGTAACAATTTCTTGTTCTTTATTATGTTTGGCTAAAACCCCCATTCTTGGGGGTGTGATTATGTAGTTGAATGTTTCAATTAGCTTATGGGTGTTAGTATTTACTTATTTTATTGTTGATTTGAAGTGGGCTCAATTAATAGTTGGTGTTTTAATTGATGAAATGTAGTTGCAAATACAATTCTAGTTTAGCATTCTAAGTTTATTTGAGAAAGAAATATTAGAGTAAAACTTTTAATTGATTATTGTAGTGATTGTGTTGTTGCAGATCTAGCGTGAGAAAGTAGGTTTGAATGCAATCCTACAAACTCTAGCTTGAAAAAGTAGATTGATTAAGGTATTGGGTTGTTAAGATGCGTTGTGCTTGTCGAGATTCGAAAGAACTCGCTAGATTCGTGATAGTTGATTGAGAAATGGCTATTGCATCTAAAGCCGAACATATTCACTGAGCTTCAATGAGTTTTAGTAAATATTAATCACCCATTTCGCAAAATGGGCATTCAATTTATCACACTCCCAAGAAACCCTTTCAACTTGGTTACTCACGGTTATTTGTAGTTTTTAATTGTTCACCCAAATATCCCCATTTGACATTAATTGTCAATCCCTTGTCATTTACTTTTTTTTCGCAAAAATATCTATATCTACAAACCATTAGAACACCATTTTTCTTCGTAATCGAATTCTTTACCGTATCACTCCTCGTGGGATCGACCCCAACTGTTAATTGGATTTACACTTAGAATCGGATGAAGTGTAGTTGAGTGTTATCATCTATACCAAGGAAAAGAAGCGTAGTCCACTCTAAGTTACCACAAGATCCTGTCACAAATGTTGCTTGAACAGTGCTCCCAATTATTGCATAATGGGCCCTCAACACGCTCAAAGTAGTAGGGGAGCAAACTAGTATAAAGGTTATTAAAACATGGGATTATGAGAGAATACCCAACAATTTTGGGACACAATCAAATTCCACGTCTTTGAGCAACTCAAAAGAGCCCGGCCCCTATATTTATCGGCACGGGTAGAAAGGTTTATGATGCCTATGTAAAGGCATTGCATAAGAATAGGCAGGGTGTAATTTAGAGACCCCTTGATAAATGGTAGGTTTACACTGATTTTAGGCCTACCAATTTTTTTCCTTAGTGCCTAATTTCATCTATTCTTACAATATTTTGATGATTTGACGCTATAAAGGCTAAAGGACAAGGCAAGGATGAATTTATGAACGAAGGGACAAAAATACGGAAAGAAGTGTAAACTCCACATTGGTGATCACCTAACTTGACAAGTGGATCAGTCAATAGGTATGACCTCGCCCAAGCTAGCAGAGCACAATCATTAAATTGATTAATACAGGTTGGAAGACTAAAAGCGGAATGACAACTCGCCAAATGAGAAGGGTGAACAATGGTCACAGTCGCTAAATGTGAAAGTACTTGGGGAAAAATTGAAGGCTTGAAAGGCAATCAATAGTGGTACTTGGTGATATTCCGAATGTGGACAACAAACTTGAACAAGCTCGCCGACTGAGGTTCAGACACCAAAAGCCTAAAGGAAGAGAAAGGCGAGCTAAGGATAAGTTGGTGACTCCCCTAATGTGATTGATGACCACGCCTAACGTCGCCCAATGTGTTGTATATTAAGTTTTGAGCCAAAATTTTGAAACTATAAATAACCTAAAGGAGAGAGAAAAAGAGGTTCTGATCCGAAAAATAGACAAAAAGAGTGAGAAGGTTTTGAATATTTTAGAGAGAGAAACACGTTCACGTTTTGAAGAACACTTTTAGTTTTTGTTATTTTTTTAACTTTTTCTCTTGAAATTGAAAATGTGAAGTTTAAATTCAAAGTGGGCATTGCTTGTAATTTCTAATTTTAGGTTACCCATAGCTTCTTTCATGCAAGGTATAATTTATTTACACATTGTGATGGGTGGCTAAAACCTAAAGATCTAGGGGCGTGTTTATGGGATTGGGTGATGACTTAATGTATTGGGTATTTTGTTATGCTATATTTATTGTTGTTCATACATGGATTCAGTTTAATTAATATGGGGTTAATTTAAGGGTTAGGCTTTTAAAATTAATTCCTACTTTCTTTCTTTGATTGATGCACGAAAGAGTAAGTGGTCAAAATATGTCATAATTAGAAAAAATGGATGGATGATTCCATCTAGTAGTATTTAATTGGTTTGTAAGAGTAGGTTGAAAATCTCCCCGACGGGGGCTTCTTATTCGTTCGAAACCCGTGAACACAAACGAACCATTCTACCCAATCAAAATCGATATTTCAGGCTCAGCAGAATTTATGAAACCACCAATTGAGATCGTCTCATCATATTTTTGACTCAAGTCAATATTTGCAAGGTAAACACAAAACTAACTGATAAATGCCACAAAATCATCAGGAACACCTCGGGATTCAAACCAACTATTGTTTCATTATAAACTCAGCATCTTGGAGCTTACCAGACTGATTTCAAGTATGTTCACCAAGAATGTTGACCTATTTCAAAATTTCGCCAAAACATCAAAGTGAAAACGCTTAACAAAACAAACTAAAAATGAATGCCTCAAAATTCAAACTGACAATCCCACTAGAAAAAATGAACGTTCTGAGCTGATGGAACTATCAGAAATCACATATGAAATTAGATTCTATGAATGTTGGCTTAAGTCAACTCTTTCACTTCAAAGGCCTCCTAAAAGGCAAAACTCGCTCAGAACTCTTCTGACCACCTTCGGAAGCATGTCACACAATCAAACAACACAAAAAAGCTATAAGACAGGTACAAGAACTATAGTTAAGAGTTTACTGGATCCCTTAAGAGTAATTTGTTTTAGGAGGATCTACCGCAGACGAACCAACTTTTTTAGAAAGTTTGAGTAACATAGGCCGCCAAAAAATATTTACTGACTTTTTTGATACTTAGATAAAATTGGTTAACTTTTTGTTGCAAAAAATTGTTTAATGATTTGGAACACCTCGCAACTTTACTCGTAGAATATGGATCTTTCGTTGTAAGTACATCCTCTTAAACAAGGTAATATCCTACTTGTGCTTATTTGTTAAGGTTCATTCCTATGAGTGGGAAGTTTATTGGAAGTAGTTTAGGATCATAAGAGACTAAGTTGAGTTCAAAACCTTCATACTGACTATGTTTTTCATATTGGTTCATGCAAGAGTCAACTTAAAATGACCCTATATCTTAGCCTAAAATGAATTAGGTGGACCATGACCTATCAAATTAAAGTTCTATGAGTCTTCTTTCCAACACTAAGAAGTTTGTATAATTTAGAATTTGGAGTAAATTTTTATGACCGTTTTACTAGAGACTACGCCAATAGACTTTTAAGAATCTTCAACTACGAACTCCATTTAAGGGCTGTAAATGGAAGTACGACCCGTAGTTTTCTATCATAAAATTAACTTCTCAAATTCATTTTTTTAAGGTTTGATTCTTACAATCCCAATTATGGATCGTAAAACCATCTATTGGTCGTACTTTGCGTTGGTGAACTCGTTTTAAGGCCTTATTTACACTGATATGAATACGAGTTGTAAACCCAATTATGAGCTGTAATTTTGGCCCGTTGAATGAACTTCATAAAACGATTTGAAGCCTCAGTTTTCACGAATCCACTTACTAGTCGTAAACTAATCTATGGTTCATCTTGTCAATACATGGATCAATCTTTAGAAATCCAAATTATGACCCGTAAACACAAGTACAAATTATTTACCATCATGAAATATGACAAAAATTAATAATGAATCTCCATAGTTAATTAAAATTGCCGAATTTTGTGCTAGAAATGAACAACTTCTCGATAAGGAGTGCACAAATTGACTATTAGGTATCCAAAACTCATTGATGAGATTATCGGAATTCGATGCAAGTAGGATATTAAGGGAATAACACACGCCATACCAAGAGCTCTTTTATTTCCAATATAAAAAAATTAAGCTTGTATTTGAGCCTTGTTAATGGAAACGACCTTAATAGAGAGAACAATTTATTTTAATGAGATTTAAAAAAAATATGATATCTCTTAGCCTCGAAACAATAGCAGCACGGAGTGGAGACTAAAAAAATAAGCGACCATTGAACTTACACACAAATAACTTCAAACATAACAAACAAAAAAATTGGAAACAAGAATATCAATTTTAGTCTTTCAACTCTTCTTATCAATCAAAGAAGATGCTAACTTTTGCAACATGTTCTAGTCAAACATTTGACTTTAATAAAACATAACTTCATCCAAGATAATAAGAAAAGATTAATGTGATGTAAAAACTAAAGAGTCTTTATTAGAAATTCTAAAAGAGTAACACACTCTATGAGCATAGGATTTCCTGCATCAATTTTTTCAGTATAAGGGATTCAGAGGTTCAAACTAGTATCAACAGGGATCCCGTAGTACGTAAAAGAATATAGATTCAAAATTTATCCACTAAATCAGCTTTTTATATACATACAATAATAATAATTGTGCTTCAATTTAAAATAAACCAAGTCAACTTTATTGTTGTACTTCTTTGTTTGCTTGTTGTTTTATTTTTTCGATTTCCATTTTTCTCATATCCCTTTATTTAAACTCATATGAAACTACTATTAGCAAAAAAAATTATAATTTTTTTATAGATGTTGGGGTGAGTAAGGAAGCTTATAGCTTGAGACTTTTCACCTGCCCTTTTCGCTCACTCTCGCCCTTTAGATTGGGGCATAACGAAAAAAAATTTAAATTTTTTTAGAGGCCTCAAATTCAT
>JAJOOH010003325.1:0-45416 GCA_029582605.1 Solanum gracilifrons | reverse complement strand
AGTAGTAACATTCGTATGTGGGACACGACTTAGAGGCTATTTGTATAGGTTGCCTATAACTAAATTGCTCACTTTTAGCTGTTGGATTGTTATTGTTGACTTTGGGCTATTGTTGTTAGCTGCAGGAATGTGATTTATGCCTAGCAGGGTTATGTTCTGCCTACAGGGCTATATGGATGCCTAAAAGGGCTATGAGTTGCCTACGGGGCTATATTAATGCCTAGAAGGGCTATGAGTTGCCTACAGGGATATATATTGACGCCTAAAAAGGTTATGTGCTTCCTACAGGGCCATGTTGTTGTCTAAGAGGGCTATGAGTTGTCTATAAGTTATGTTGATGCCTAAGAGGGCTATGTGACTACCTGCGGGGCTAGGGGACTACTGATAGGGGTATACAGGCTGATTGGCACCTTCCAGGCTTATGGGGGCCTGAGTAGGTGGTCTTGTGTGCTGTTTGTACCTACCGAGCTTATGGGGGCTTGGTTAGGTTGTTGTTTTTATTATTTTTGATAAATTTAGATTTAGAAGCAGGTCAGTACAATTATCTTATCCTTAATTTATTTATCAGATTATTCTAGTATATCAGGATACCTCATCATAGTCTATTGCCTTTCATACTCTGTACATTATTTTGTACTGACGCCTCATTGCCTTGGGGGTGCTGCATTCATGCATGTAGGTCCTGACAGATGGCCGAGTAGACCCCCATATCAACAGGATTGACTTTTATCCGATTGGTCAGCCCCTTTCCTCCGGAGCTGCCAGAGTTGGGAGGTTTGTTACCTTTTGTTGTATATATTCTCATGGGTAGGCTGGGGCCCTGTCCCACCAATCTTTACTACTCTTAGAGGCTTGCAGACTAATGTGTGGGGTTTATAGCTACGTTATGGCCATGCTGGCCTATGTTGTTGGTTTGCTGAATCTTGTGAGCTGTTTGATGTATTGTACTGATATTTACCTGTTTTTAGTTTTGGTATAGATATCATGGTGGCCTCGACGGCCCAATCAGTAATTCTGTGCTAGTTGGATGTTTTCTTATATGAACTCTTGGGAGTAGCTGATTCTTTTGTAGATCTGTTGACAGGGGCCTTGCCGGCCGAGGGCTTAGTTTTAAGCCGAGATATACTTGTTTGTTTTCTTAATTGCATGTGACTGCCATGCGTTAGTAGCAAATGGTTCAGCAGGGTCGGCTCGGGCCTGAGTTTTGGCTTTAGGAGTCAATTGCGCCTCTTGAGTTTGGGGCGTGACAGAACTTCACCATAAAACTATCACCTTTTGGCTGTAAAATTGTGGAATTAATGTAGTAAGTTCAGCTTTAGTTGTTTGTTGTAGTCATCCATGAGTTTATTATTTCCTAAAAAAGGCAATTTATGTTCCTGATTGGCAGCAGTGATAGGTGAAATACCTTTTCTGTATATTTTTATTTGCCTGGCTAAATGAACACTTTTAAGCTTTTTTTTTTTCCTTTTAGAAGGAGAAATATGGGTCCTATTTTGTTTAGTTTATATTGATTCCTTACTTGTGATAACGCTCAACTACACCTTTTAATAATTCAAGGTGTAGGCTGTCGCTAACAAGTATAAACCCAGCAATGAGTTGGGGTCGATCCCACAAGGAGTGATACGGTAAATAATTCAAGTACAAAGTATTCAAGTGTTCTAATTTCTTGTAGAATGGAAGTAAATAACACGTAACATAATATAAATCGATAGGCTTTAATTTTCAATATCAAGAGAGTTTGGTAACCAATTGTTAACGGAAACAAATAGTGCGGAATTTGAACAAGTATAAAGAGAGCCTTAGGAGGGTGTGAGTAATTGAACACTAATTTCGCTTAATGGGAATCAATTTCTTTAAGTTGTTGAATCTGAATGGGTAGGATGAGTTTTGAATATAAAAATTATCTTTTAATCGGCTATCATGCTTCGAGTGGCTTCTTTTGAACCTCAACAAGCTTTGCAATACAAAACAACCCAATTCCTTAACTTCACCCACTTTATCAAGTAGGGTTGTAAAAACATAACCCAATACAATTATCAATCATTTATTCTACTATATGCCACTTTCGCAAGCAATCATCGAGAGGTAAGACTAGAACTAAGCAACTTTAGTTCATAGATTAAAACATGAATAAATGATTAAACCCATTTAAAAACAACATTAAATGTAGTAATTAACAATACCCATAAGCTAATTTATGTATTCAATACATAGTCACACCCCTAAGGAAATGGGGTTTAGCCTAACATAGCAAAATATAAGAAATCATTACCAAAATGATGTTCCATCGGATTGAAAAAATCTCCAAACTTAACGCCATAATTAAAACCTGAACCTTAAATCCTCAATAATCTAAGCTCAAAAACCTCTCCAAGGGTATTTAATAGTGTCAAAGTATGTAAAAATCCCTTAAAACTATGTAAGATCTTTTTTTTTTCTTTTCAAAAATTAATTTATATGTTTCCAAAAACTTCTAAAAGTTTCAGTACGTGGGCTCACTCGGCGAAGTTAGTGGGGATCGACGATCCACCGACATGCACCTCTTTGTCATGACCCAAGGTAGCCCCTAGGCGTAACATGGTATATAAGACCCCGAAAGGCCCCATACAAGCCGCTTAGCTTTTATAACATAATAAATAAACAAAGAGATATAAAAGACAGATTCAGCGTATAAGAGTTCTATAGAGAAAAGCATAAATCTAAACATCGTCTGAAAGCCATCTAGTACATAAGAATGAATCTGGGCGTAGCCCGTAGATCATGTTCCAAGATTGAATGTAAGGACAGACTGAAAATAATAAATGTCCGATCCTCGAAGCATGAGGACTCACCAAAGCTCGGAATCTCCACAAGAACTCTAGCCACAAAACTTGGAACCCTTACTGTCGGACCCTACATTTGGGAAATGCAGGCAAGAGTATGCATTAGTACAAACATGTACCGAGTATGATAACCATTCATTAAAACAATTGAACTATGCTAAAAAAAGAAACATTTTCCTAACATGAAATGACCAAGCTAAAACATAAATTTAGAAGTTAGGAAACTTAGGTAATAAAACATGGTCAATGCAAGCTAACATCATTAAAACGTTCATGAGATACTTAGTAACCTTAGTTCATTATTGAGGGAAACTTATATTTTAACCGACATAGAGACCATGTGAGCTATAAACATGGAATCCAGTGTCTTCCACACCGAAAAAGGTTGTCCTACTTGCCAAGGTAAGGACCATGAACTTCTAGCTTAGGTGGATCTACTAGCTAATGTCTAGATAAGACAACATCCTATGGTGGCACAAAGTTAAGGGACAAAGAGGTTCCTTCTAGAAACCTGACCTCTACTAACGGTAGAGCTTCCATCTCGATATCCGCTCGGTGCTTAGAGTAATTCCCACGAAATAGTCAATTATGCATACTTGTCTTGATTATCTATGGAATGGCACGTCATATTGCCAATCCAATCTAAGTAATGTATTATCCATGGAAATGTATCATTCAGTAACCAATCCAAGCTAGGTTTAATTAGAATAGCTCCTTAAATCTTTAATACATTTTGTAGTTGAGAAAACCTTTCAACCCTAAGAATCCTTTATGTGAGAATGTCCTTTCACAAATCATGCTTTCATGTGTATATGAGAAATCCTTTCACAACACACAAATGAAAACATTGATACTTCACTCTCAAAGTATCTTTTAAACATTTACATAGTTCTCTTGATAACATGCTTGATTTCAAAAAACTTCTCTTTCATAATCCAAAATCCACATTATATAATCATAACTTGGAAAAATGGGGTTTACATGGGTTCATGGGGGGTCATCATAAAAACATGAGACTAACTCAATTCATGCATAGGAGATCATAAATCAATCAATCAAAATCAATAATCTAGGAACCCATGACATAGAAGAAAATCGTAACTCAATTGGAGAATTATAGCTTCGAAAATTGGAGAAGTTGGGAACTCCATGGATGAAAACTATCATACCTCAATGCCAAAAGCTTGACTTCAATGGGGGAATTTAATACTTGGCTTGAAACCCTAGGTTGATCTTTTCTTCTTCAAGCTTTCTAGAGAGAGAAATATTCTGAGAAGGAGACTTGTTCTTCTTTTGTAAATTTGAGAGAATGATTTTAATTAGGGAAATTTGGGGGTTAAAACGCTTATATAGGTGTTTTGGTGAAGGATAAAACGACATACTATTAGGCTAGAATAATTACAAAAATACCCAAAAGCCCCTGAAAATAATAATTGCCGATCCAGTCGATGGTGGGGACCTATAGTCCGTGGGTCCCCCTACGGATTGTCCTGTCCCTCCATTTATTGGGTTCAGAGACTAAAGTTTTGGACCCCAAATTATGGGACCTACTCACTGGTCGTGGTTCAAGAGATAGGTCGTGGGTCCCAACCGTGGCCCTTAACTTTCGACCTCAAAATCTCTCTAATTCTGGGACTCACCTAGGAAATCTATCTACGGCTCGTGGAATGAATGACGGGCCGTCCTGGTGAACCGTCATCAAGGTATTGGAACTTGACATTTTTAGAAAATCTGACTGCCAACCACGGACCTGACCTACGGTTCGTGCATCAATCGACAGATCGTCGGTAGCGTCCATCAAACCTGGCACCAGATTTCTTAAAAGCTGAAATTTTTACCCTTTGTTGAATTTGAGGTGTTACACTCTTCTCGTCTTTTGGCTTGACTTTTGCATCCAATTGTTCTCGAAGATTTGACGAGCTGGGTCGCAATCACCATTCCATTTGGTGCATCGTCAAAGTTTCTTTTCACTCATCGAGTTGGCTTAGTTCATGGGCTACTTCACTGGAAAGTTTGGCGAGCTAGAGGCTCACTCGGTGAGTTGCCGAGTGGCTTTTGCGAGCTCTAGCTTTTCTTTTCTTTATCTTTTCCAACTTTTTCACTTCTTTTCACATCTTAATGTCCTTGCCTTGTTCTTAAGCCTTCATTGATGCACATAAACAAATTAACGTTAGTTATGCACACGAAATAGGCATTGAGGACACTAACTCATTCAATAAATAGCTCTAAATGAGTCAAAATTCTTGACTCATCAACGTACTGCACATATAATTCAATGATACATCTGACGTTGTTATCGCTTCTGCAGGGCGTGCAACCGTTCAGTCAACAATATGTACCAACAATTTTTCCCTCCAAATTCTTTTTCAATCGGTTAAAATAGATAATAAAATTTTGTGTACAAATAGATCAATGTTTGGTGCATATATATATATATAGTAGATCCAGTTTAGTTGAATGCAGGTACTAATGAGATCATATGTAGTTCAAAACAAGATTGGCCAACTAAAGTTCAATCTATATTGAAATATGGAGAAGGCCCAAATTCCTAATCTACAAATTAGAAGATTTCAAAATATGGATTTTAGGGCAACAAATCAATTCATCTAGCTAGTAATCAGAAGCTACACTCGAAACTTATCTTCGTCTCAATACAAATTTCTTGTTAGTGATTGGCACCCCTTGATATCTTTTCCTACACAATGGTATTGACGAAACCTCAATCTATGAGGAAGAAATGTTGACAATGGTTTAATATTAATAGAAAAATCGACTCAAGGTTCAATCTCTTTAATTTTGTTATTGGGGACACTAAAATCCTTTTTTAAAAACATAATTACCAAACACAAAGTTTGAGCTGAATTGTTTTCTATTGGAGTCAAAACTCATGGTATTTGTGAGAATTCGAAATGTCTGAGGTGAATTTTATCCAAGATCTTTTAGGTTCTTTGGTTGTTCTTGATTGGATTTTAATATCCCTTTCCTTCTCCGAGATCGTTATAGCCAGCTTCTTTTGGTGAGTGAAGTATAAACAAAGATGAAGAGCCATTTATCTCAGTGTTTGGTTAAGATTTTATCAAGCTTTTGTTTGGTTAGAGTTTTTTATTTTTTTCTTTTAGAGCTGGTCGTTAGGTTGGACCTGATTAAGGATAATAACGATATTTTCAGGTTATGAAAATGAGGATGAATTAAAAGTTCACTTATAGTTACTAATTTACCTATCATTAATGATTTTTGGTAAATTAGTAACTATAACTACACTTTTTATTCATCCGCATTTTCATAACATGAAAATATCGTTAATATCCTAAATCTAATCTAATCTAAAGACCAGATCCAAAATTGAAAAAATAAAAAACTTGACTAAACAAAAGCTTGATAAAATCTTGACCAAGCACCGAGAAAAACACCTCTTCATATTTGTTTGTACTTCACTCGCCAGAAGAATCTAGCTATAACGATCTCCTAGAAGGAAAGAGATGTTAAAATCCAACCAAGAACAACCAAAGAACCTAAAAGAGCTTGGATAAAATTCACCTTATATATATACATTTCAAATTGTCACATATGCGATGAATTCCGAATCCAATAGAAAACAATTCAAGTCAAACTTTGTGTTTGGTAATTTTTTTTTGAGATAAAAAAAATAAAAATAAAAATAAAATTACCAAACACAAAGTTTGACCTGAATTGTGTTTGGTATTTTAAAAAAAAAGATTATAGTGTCCCCAATCATAATTTGAAGAATTGAACCTTGAGTCGATTTCTCTATCAATGATAAACCATTCTCAACATTTCTTCCTCATAGATTGAGTTTTCGTCAATACCACTTCAAGTGCGGCCAATCACCGACAAGAAATCTATATTGAGACAAAGACAAGCTTCTAGTGTAGCTTTTGATTACTAGTTAGATAAATTATTGAAGTGTGTGAACATCTTATCTAAAGGCTTAAGTTGTTACAGATAGCACACTTTTATTATCTAATTATATTCTCAACACGTGCCTGGTTTTTTCATGGGCCAAGCACGTGGAAATTCCTTTTAAATTGGGTGGCGTTGTGATTCAATCTCAAGACCTTTGCCTACTCTGATACCATGCTGAAGTGTGTGACCATCTCATCTAAAAGCTTAAGGTGTTAGAGAGAGCACACTTTTATTATTTCATTATATTTTCAACATGAATTGATTTGTTGCCCTAAAATCCATATTTTGAAATCTTCTAATTCGTAGATTAGGAATTTGGGTCTTCTCAGTTTTTCAATATAGATTTAACTTTCGTTAGTAGATCTTGTCTTGAATTATATATTAGCTGATTAGTACCTACATGCAACTAAACTGGATCTACTATCAGTTTAGATAAGAAACGAATGAAACTCACAATGTAGGAACAAATCCATTCCTTGCCATTAGAGAGAATCGAGTAATTGCTACAACAGTGAATGTAGAGAATGAGATAATATTTTCCTTTATATACATGCCCTATCTGACAGTTGTACACTAACAACTAAGCTAATCTTCTAACTAACAATTAATTACTGGTTGTTTTAACTGACATTTAACATATTCCTTGATAACTAAATAATGTGATCAAGTCACAACACCTACTTCATTACTCCCCCTCAAGCTGGTGGGTATAAAAACATATAAGACTCCCAACTTGGATACTAAGTATTCATATTGTGATCTTAATAGCCCCTTTGTCATGATATCTGCTTGCTGATCATGTATGCCTAAAAGCAATGGCTTGATCAACCCCATCCAAATTTTTTCTCTATTGAAATGACAATCTATCTCTACGTGCTTAGTCCTCTCGTGGTATATTGGATTTCCTGCTATTTGCAATGCTGTTTTACTGTCACAAAAAAGATCTACTGACACCTTTAGTTCTTCACCCAATTCTTTGTACAATCCAGCAATCCATACTATTTTAGAAATATTTGAAGACATACTCATGTATTCTGATTCGACTTTGCTTCTTGAAATGGTTGTTTGTTTCTTTAGCCCATCAGCATATGCATAGGCACATAGAGTAGTCGTGCCTATGCATCTGCATAGGCATATAGAGCGGTGATAAACAGTTGGTTGCTTATGAGAACTCCAGGAAATTGGTGTCATGCCTAGATAAAAAATGTAACCCGAGATAGAGCGGCGATTATTGATATCACCTGCCCAATCAGCATCTGCATAGGCACAGAGAGCAGTCGATTTCTGTTGGAAAATATGAATACCATACTGGAATATTTCTTTAACGTATCGTAGGATGCACTTAACAACCTTCCAGTGAAGCACAAAAGGAGAAGTATTAAACTGAGTAAGCTTTTTGACTGAGTATGTGATGTCACGTAGGGTAAACGAAAGGTGCTGAAGCTTACCAAGCAGACTTCTGTATACTTTGCCATTAGTTTTAGGTGCTCCATCATCAACTAGTAGGGTCTCGAACATACTCATAGGTGACTGAATACCTTTGCAGTCTTGCATCTGAGTGTCATGTAAAATCTCTTGTATATACTTGGATTGACTGAGAAACAGCCCATCAACATCTCTATGTACTTCAACACCCAAGAAATACTGTAATAAACCAAGGTACTTAAGAGAAAATATTTTTGAAAGAGAGGTAACAACATGGTGAACGAGAGTTTCATCACTGCCATTTATTATGAGGTCATCCACATAGATCAGAATATAAATAGTGACCCCCATGTTGTGAATAAAAAAGCGAGAGTGATCACACTCAGACATCTTGAACCCCATTTGATTCAAAGAACTAGTTAGTGGATCATACCAAACCTTAGGAGCTTGCTGGAGTCCATAGAGTGCCTTTTTGAGATGGCAGACAAAGTTAGGATGATTGGTGTCTTCCAGGAGGTTGAGACACATACACATCTTCTTGAATCGTCCCTTGAAACAAAATAATGTTGACATCTAGTTGATGCAGTGGCCAATTCATTTGTACAGCAAGTTTAAGAATAGTTCGAATTGTGGTTGGTTTAACCACAAGACTGAAGGTTTTGTGAAAATTAACTATAGACCTTTGAGTGAACCCTTTTGCCACTAAACGAGCTTTGTACTTATCAATGAAGCCATCAACCTTAGTTGTATTCAAAACAACCACTAACAAGGGACAATATTCCTGGCATGGTCTGGTGGAACCAAGTCCCAAGTCTGGTTCTTCATTAGTGCATCAAATTCAGCCTTCATAGCATCTCTCCAATATGGAAATTTTTGTGCTTGCTTGTGGGTTACATGGATAGACAGTTCAGGCTAGTTCATTTGGGCAGTGTAGTCAACGATTTTTCGTTGCTTGAAGATGTTGTTTTGCGATCTCATTACCACAGTACGTTGTTCTATGGGTGGAATGTTAACAATAGATTCAGATGGGGGAGGTAAACTGAGAAATGAAGGTGGTAGAGCAGATGATAAGGGTGGTCGACGCCAATAAACGTGAGTTCCACAGTACGTTGTTCTATGGGTGGAATGTTAACAATAAGTTCAGATGGGGTAGGTAAATGAGAGATGGGGGTGGTAGAGCAGATGATGAGGGTGGTCGACACCGATAGACGTGAGTAATTGGTGGACGATTATTTATGGAGATATGACAAGTAGAGGGGACAGGGGGTTGTCTCTGGAAAATAAAATGAGGTTGAGGGTGACCAATAGGGGATTACATATATCTATTAGAAGAAGAATGTAAGGAAACAGTGGGGGTATTACCTGGTTCCAAAGTCTTAGAGTGATCTGCCTTCGGGTAGTTCTCATGTGCGGCACGAATTGAGCATGCATCTTTGCGTATATCGCGCACTAGTGGAATAGTAGGGGGTAGCTAGGTGGTATTAGTATCAAGTGTAGGGTCTGGATGAGCGACAAAGTTAGACTCATTTGGAGAAGAAATATTTTCCCACGTAAAGAAGAAAATTTCTAATTCAAGTGAGAAAACATACTGTCAAATGGAAAAACATTTTCACAAAATTTTACATCTCGAGAGAAAAAAAGTTTGGAACTGGAAGGGTCAAAACACTTATGGGAATGATGAGTAATGGAGAAACCTAGATACACACAAGTTTTGGAGCACGGTTCTAATTTATTTTGGGCATATGGTCGAAGCCACGGGTAGCACAAACAACCAAAAATATGAAGATATGCGTAAGCTGGTTTGTCATTAAAAAGAACTTCAAATGGTGACCTGTAATTATGTCATTTCGACTAACCAATGCTCCTGCAGCTTTCATGGACTTGATGAACAGAGTATTCAAGCAGTACTTGGACTTGTTCGTTATCGTCTTTATTGATGATATCCTCATTTACTCTAGAAATGAGGAAGAACATGCAAGTCATTTGAGAGTTGTTCTGCAGAGTCTTAAAGATCGCCAGTTATTCGCCAAATTTAACAAGTATGAGTTTTGCTTGCAGTCGGTTTCTTTTCTTGGGCATATAGTGTCTAGTGAAGGGATTCGAATAGATTCCCAGAAAATAGAAGCAATGAAACAATGGCCCAGACCTACCTCTCCTGCAGATATCAAAAGATTCTTGGGTCTAGCGGGTTATTACAGAAGGTTCGTGGAAGGATTTTCATCCATAACCTCACCATTGACTAGGTTGACTCAGAAGATGGTCAAGTTTCAGTGGTCAGATGATTGTGAGAAAAGCTTCACAGAATTGAAAACTAGGTTGACTACAACTCCTGTTTTGACTCTACCAGAGGGTTCAGACGGTTATGTGATTTATTGTGATGCATCCAGAGTCGGCCTAGGTTGTGTGTTGATACAACGAGGTAAGATTATAGCTTATGCTTCCAAACAACTTAAGGTGCATGCGAACAATTATCCAACTCATGACCTCGAGCTTGCAGTTGTGGTGTTTGCACTCAAAATTTGGAGACACTACCTGTATGGTGTTCATGTAGATGTGTTTACAGACCATAAGAGCCTTCAGTATGTGTTCACCCAGAAATAGTTGAATCTTTGCCAGAGAAGATGGTTTGAGTTCCTCAAGGATTATGACATGAGTGTGCATTACCATCCTGGTAAGGCAAAAGTAGTAGAAGATGCCCTTAGCAGACTATCTATGTGTAGTGTAGCTCATGTTGAAGAACAAAGAAAAGAGCTAGCAAAGGATTTTCACAGACTTGCTCGCCTAGGAGTTCGTCTTATGAGCATATCAGATGGTGGTGTAACTGTTCAGAATGGGGCAGAATCTTCATTGGTAGTGTAGGTTAAGAAAAATCAAGACAGTGATCCGATATTGATCGAACTCAAGGGTACAGTCTATCAACAGAGATTTAAGGTATTCTCCCAAGGTGCATATGGTGTGCTTTGCTACCAGGGTCGATTAGGTGTTCCTAATGTGGGAGAGTTGAGACATCATATTCTTGCAGCAGCCCATAACTCCAGATATTCTACTCATCCAGGCGCCACTAAGATGTACCGTGACTTGCGGGAAGTCTATTGGTGGAATGGTAGGAAAAGAGATATAGCAGATTTTGTGGCTAACTGCCCAAATTGCCAGCAAGTGCAGGTTGAATATAAAAAATCATGGGGTATGACTCAAGAGATCAACATTCCTACTTGGAAGTGGGAAGTGATCAACATGGATTTCATCACAGGTTGACCTCGTACTCGCAGACATCATGACTCCATTTGGGTGATAGTTGACAGAGTTACTAAGTCTTCTCGCTTTTGGCAGTCAAGACTACAGATTTGGCAGAGGAATACGCCAAGATTTTCATTAATGAGGTAGTTAGGTTGCATAGGGTTCCTTTGTCTATCATCTCAGATAGAGGTCCTTAGTTTACCTCTCATTTTTGGAAGTCATTTCAGAAAGGTATTGTACTCAGGTTAATCTTAGCACAACATTTCACTCACAGACTGATGGTCAGGCAGAGCGTACCATTCAGACCTTAGAGGACATGTTGAGAGCTTGTGTGATCGACTTCAAGGGTATTTGGGACGATCACCTTCTTCTTAATGAGTTTGCCTACAACAATAACTACCATTCCAGCATTCAGATGGCCCCTTGTGAGGCATTATATGGGCGTAGATGTAGATCTCTGGATGGTTGGTTTGAAGTAGGTGAAACAACCTTGATAAGGCCATATTCAGTTCATAATGCTATGGATAAAGTGCAACTCATTAGAGATAGACTTAAGACAGCCCAGAGTCGCCAGAAATCTTATGCATATGTAAGGAGAAGGGAGCTAGAGTTCCAAGTTGATGATTGGGTTTTCCTAAAAGTGTCACCTATGAAGGGGGTGATGAGATTTGGCAAGAGAGAGAAGCTCAGTCCCAGATATGTAGCCCCTTACCATATCTTGAAAAAGATTGGTAAAGTGGCTTATGAGCTAGAGTTGCCAGCAAATTTAGCAACAGTGCATCCAGTTTTTCACATTTATCTATTGAATGTGTGGGTGATCCAACATTTGTAGTGCCATTAGAGAGTGTGGCTGTAAAAGATAGCCTTTCTTATGAGGATGTAACAGTTGAGATTCTTGATCGTCAGGTTAGAGGATTGAGAAACAAGGAAGTCGCTTAAGTCAAGGTTTGGTGGAGGAGTCGGTCCGTAGAGGGAGCTACTTGCGAAGCAAAAGCAGCCATGAAAGCCAAGTATCATCATCTCTTTCCTTTCGAATCCATTATAGCTTGAGGTAATAGTTCCTCTTCAGTTTTTTAGTCATTCATGCATAGATTCAATCTTAGTAGCATGTTCCTTCAATTTGTACTTGAATTTTCAGCGTATTTGTATGTTTTGGAACTCAGTTCAGTCAGAAATCAGTTTTCAGTGTTTAGTGGTAGGGTTTGCAGCTCTTTCCCCTAATTCACTCTAGTTTAGTCTTCATTCGAGGAAGAATATTCCCAAGGGGGAGATAATGTAACACCCTGTATCCTAGATAAACCAGAATGCAGATTTTCAAAAGTGCACGTGCCACCTACGGATCGTAGGTTGGACCACGGCTCGTGGACAGGTCCGTGAAACGTTGTCCATAGGAAAAACCCCAGAAAACCTTGACCATAGGTGTTACCACGGCCCATGGACCAGGTCCGTGAAACGTGGTCTGCAGAAAAAAAAAGAAACCCGACCCACGACTAGGACCTACGGACTGTAGGTTGAACCACGGTCCGTGGACCAGGTCCGTGAAATGTAGTCCGCAGAACCCATCCTCTGAGCCCAACGACGGCAGACCAGGACAGACTGTAGAGTGGACCACGGTCCGTGGACCAGGTCCGTCGGTTGGTCCCAACAGCTTTTAAGTCATGATCATTTTGGTCTTTTCCCTGTGCATTGAACCCCTAAACTACGTTGTTTAGACCCTAAATTATGAGGTTTTAGTCAGTTTAAGCCTAGAACTATAACTAGAACTTACCTTAGTCAAAATCATTAATCAAAACTTAGAAAATTAGAGCTTGAGAGGAGAAAAGTGGTCAAGAACCCTAGTTCAAGAACCCAACAACATTCCATCAATTCCAGCCCCAAAATCGAAAGATTTCTCCGTGGAATTCATCACCAGGTATGTGGGATTTCACTAGTGGGTTTCATTCACCCATTAGGTCCCTAGTTTTCATTCAGTTTCTTGATTCCCTTATTATGACTACACCTAGGGTTTCTTGAATGATTAAGATTATTGGGTTCTTAGCTGTTAGAATGATCCAAATCAGACTAGTATGTTAATATTCAAACTATTGCATGAATTTCAGAACCCTAGCTATGTAGTTCTTTAGTTCCTGAAATACACGTGCTAGGCTAGATATTTCAGTTATTCTAAATATACATGCCTCAGTCTTAAATGTGTCATTATCAGTTATTTATGCGCATTCTCAATTTGCATGTCATTTTGAGCTATCCAGTATATCACAAAAATCCAGTCATAATGTGTTAATCACTTAATCCATTAGGAATAGCATAATACCGAGTTGGACTAAGGTCAGTCACCTATATAGCCTCAGAACTACAAGCAACGTAGGTTGTAAGTCCCCTATGTGGGCATCATTTTAGTAGTCATGCCAGCATGCCTCTATACCCTTGGCCGGGTGTATTGGGTCCTCTTGATGGGGCGTATACATCGGACTCCATATTTAGCTCATGTGGTTTTATTATCAGTTACTAGTATCTCCCACAGTTCAGTCAGATTCCATTGCATTGACCACATTTTAGTACAGTTCAATATTCAGTCTCACCATGTTATAATTTGGTCATTGCATTCAGTTAGCTCAGTATCTATATCATGTTCAGATTATGCTCTTGCTTTATTGCTTGTTTATTTATATGTTTATTTCATTTTTACTCTATCATGCATGCTTAGTACCTTTCATATATTGACGCATACTCTGCGCTACATCTTCTAGTGATGTAGGTTCAGATTCTCAGCATCCAGATCACGCTTAAATCAGTTCCCGATCTCCAGTTCAGTAGCATCAGTGGTAAGTCCTCATATTTTCATTATTTCAGTCTTTTAGTTCCAGTTTTGCTAGAATAAGCTGAGGCATGTCCCAACACTTCTAGTCAGTGAGAGGCTATTTTCAGACATAGTTAGATTTAACTTAATATTTGAGTTGATATTTCTTTTGTATTAAACTCTCAGATTTGATATTCAGATTTATTACAAGGGTATTCCCCATCATTTCAGATTTCGTATGATTAGCTTCCGCAATAGTTTTATTGCTCAGTTTATCTCTAGTATGCCCATGATTATGCCAGCAGGGTTAGCTTGGGGTCACTTGTGATCCTAGGTTCCATGTCTGCGACTCGGGGGTAGCTCGGGGAGTGACATGCACAACTCAAGAATCTTTTTAATGCAACTTTCAAAATAAATGACCTTGACAGGTTAACATATTTTTTGGGGTTGGAGGTTGAATATTTGTAGGATGGTATCATGCTAAGCCAAAGGAAGTATGCAGAATATCTTGCCACACAAGCATGTCTAAGTGATCAGAAGGTAGCTCACAAACTTATGGCGATAAATGTGAAGTACAAAAATGATGATGGTGACCCTCTTGCAGAACCAACACTGTACATGAGGCTCATTGGTTGTCTAATTTATTTGACAATAACAAGACCTAACATCTCTTAACCAGTTCAAGTCTTGAGCCAATTTGTTACAAATCCTTGCCAGCATCATTTTTCATCCCTCCTCAGAATCATTCTCTATGTTCGGAGTACAGTTAATCGAGGTCTCTTCTTTCATTCAACATCATCTTTAAATCTCGAAGGGTATGCAAATGCAGATTGGGCAGGATGTCCAAACTCTCGAAAGTCTACGACAGGATGGTATATGTTAATCAAATCATCACTTGTCTCATGGAAGTGCAAGAAGTAGCCAAGAATTTCAAAATCATCAACGGAGGTAGAATATAGATCAATGTCAGCTGCTTGCTCTGAAATTGTGTGGATATATCGATTGATGGCAGAACTTCATATCTTTGTCGATGGCTCCACTACATTACATGATGACAATACTAGTGCAATACAAATAGCAACAAATCCAGTCCACCATGAGACCACATATCACGTTGAAGTGGACTGCAATTATATTCGAGAACATGTTGTTGATCAAGTCATCAGTCTTCGACATATCACGTCGCATGATCAATTGGTAGACTTGTTTACAAAAGTGATGACAAAGAGCAGACATCAATTCCTATTATCCAAATTAATGCTTCTTGATAAGTAGCATCAATTTGAGAGGGGATGTTGACCATATCAGATATGATACCCAATCATATCTGATATGATTCTAAAACATATCTGATATGATTCCAAAACATATCTGATATGATTCCAAATATCTGATATGATTATAAAAGAATCGGGACAGTATTCTAATTTAACTAAACACAGTGACACCATTGATATTATGCAAGATATGATATGACATTGTGCTAGATAGTGGATAGTTTATCAATTGTAAGGCATAGAAATACAGAATAGTTTTTAACTCTTTTTGGTCTCTGATTTATCAATTGTTATCAGATTTCTGTATTAATGATAAACCTTTCTCAACATTTCTCCCTCATAGATTGAGTTTTCGCCAATACCATTGTGTAGGAATAAATATCAAGTGTTGCCAATCACTGACAAGAAATCTATATTGAGACAAAGATAAGCTTCTAGTGTAACTTCTGATTACTAGCTAGATGAATTGATTGTTGCCCTGAAATCCATATTTTGAAATCTTCTAATTCATATATTAGGAATTTGGGTCTTCTCCATTAATCAATATAGATTTAACTTTCGTTAGTAGATCTTGTCTTGAATTATATATGATCTGATTAGTACCTACATGCAACTAAACTAGATCTACTATCAGTTTAGCTAAGAAAAGAATGAAAATCACAAAGTAGGAACAAATTCATTCCTTGCCTTTAGAGAGAATTGAGTAATTGCTACAACAATGAATGTAGAGAACGACCTAATACTTTCCATTATATGCATGCCCTATCTGACAGTTGTACACTAACAACTAAACTAATCTTCTAACTAACAATTATTTACTGGTTGTTATAACTGACATTAAAAAGATACCTTGATATCTAAATAATGTGATCAAGTCACAACACCTACTTCATTACTCCCCCTTAAGCTTGTGAGTATAAAAACATCTAAGACTTCCAAGTTGGGTACTAAATATTCATGTTGTGATCTGAATAGCCCCTTTGGCATGATATTTGCTTGCTTCTCATGTATGCCTAAAAGCAATGGCTTGATCAACCCCTTTTAAATCTTTTCTCTAATGAAATGACAATCTATCTCTATTTGCTTAGTCCACTCGTGGTATATTGAATTTCTTGCTATTTGCAATGCTGCTTTACTGTAAAAAAAAAAGATCTATTGAAATCTTTAGTTCTTCACCCAATTCTTTGTACAATCCAGCAAGCCATACTATTTTAGAAACATTTGAACCGATACTCATGTATTCTGATTCGACTTTGCTTCTTGAAATGGTTTTTTGTTTCTTGAACTTCAAGGAAATCTAAAACTCACCATGTTTCATCAAGAAACATGTTACTGACCTTCTGGTATTGGGACATGATGTCTATCTGCATCACAACACCTTATCAATTTTCTTTGACTTTTGCTACTCGTCGAAATTCCCATAACAGACTGCCTCTTAATGTACCTTACTACTTTTCGTGTTGCTTCCATGTGAGATTTGTTGGGTTTATGTAAGTACTGACTTAATGTTTAAACAACAAAGCAAGCATCTGGTCTTGTTAGTAATAGGTAGAGCAATTTTCCAATCAACCTTTGATATGATCAAATGTCTTCTAATACTGGATCATCAATTGTTCCTATCACTTCATCCACTTTTTTAGTTGTCTGTTTTGTATTGGTGTGTATTGCTGTCCAAGATTACTTGGATCTAGTGAGACCTACTTTCTAAAATCATCTCTAAGGCATACTTTCTTTGATTCATCAAAATTCCTTTATGTTCTGCTGAATTCAATCCCTAAAAGATACTTCAAAGTTCCAAGGTCTTTGATTTTTAACTTGATGTGCAATTGTTGCTTAGTTTGTTCAGTCGGGAATAAGTCATTACCAGCTATTAATATGTAATCAACATACACCAAAATCATTACAATCTTCTTATGTTGTCTTCCAATGAACAATGAATGATCCAAGCTACATGCACAAAACCAAATGTAAGCAAGGCATTTGTAGGCTTGACATTGCACTGTCTGCTAGCTTGTTTAAGGTCACATAGAGATTTAACTAGCCTGCATCTTAAGCCTTGTGACTCCCTCTGGCTAGAAAATCCTTCGATCAGTGACATGTAGACCTCATCATGTAAGTCACCATGTAGAGAGGCAGTATACACATCTATTTGATGGATGTGCCAACCTAAAGCAACAACTATAAATAACATACTTCTCATTGTGACAATCCTCCTTTTGATTGTAACCTTTAGCAACCAACCTTGTCTTGTATCTTTCCACTTGACCATCAACCTTAAATTTCACCTTATAAACCCATCTACAACCAAAAGGATGCTTCCCTTGAGGTAGGGTAGCCAATTTCCAAGTATGATTAGCTTCAGAAGCCTGGATCTCTTCCTGCATAGCCTAAATCCACTTAGGATCTAAACAAGCCTCATGATAAGACTTAGGTTTAGTGAAACAAGAAACGGTAGTTAAGTACTGACGATAGGCAGGATAAATATTAGGATAACTCAATACATGAAAAGAGGATAAATGATTTTCTCTGAAGCACCATTGGAAACATAATCTGTCATTTAGGTAAGTTGTTTTCTTGGTATGGAAGATAGTCTAACACATGTGTCATTAAAGGGTGGTTGTTGAACAGATAAACTATCAGGAACAACAGGAACATCATAATCACCAAGAGTTGGATCAAAAGGCAAAGCAACAACAAATAAAGTGATTTGTGGTTCAGGAATGAATGGATCAGTAGAGGTATTCAGTAAGAGGAAGAGATCCTGAATGGAAAAATATTCTTCTTGAATAGCATATCCCTTGACAAGAAAAAAGAATAAGTAACCAAACTATATAGCACATAACCCTTAGTCACTAATGAATACTCCATATGGATTGCCGACACACTTCTGGAATCAAACTTATCCCCTGGAGGTAACTTCTTGGCAACACACAAACAACCCAAAGTCCTGAAATGAGTGATGGAATGTTTGTGACCATGACAAAACCTCAAAAGGTGTTTTCCCTCTCAAAGAATCAGAGGGTAGTCTATTCATCATATACACATCACCTAGGACACAATGGCCCCAAAAATTTAAAAGAATGGAGCCTCAAAATCTAATTGCCTATTCCAATTTCAAATTATACATGTGCTTCCTCTCTGCAACTTCATTTTGTTGTGGAGTGTAGATACATGTTCTTTGATGTATTATACCATTATCCAAAAATAACTGGAGGCATGCTGAGTTAACAAACTCAGTTCCATTATCTGATGACTTTCAGTGATTTATGAAATTGTGTTTTGATTAACTGAATAAATATTTAAGAATCACTACAACATACTTTTAAGCTTTAACAAATAAATTCAAACTATACGTGAGCGATCATCCACAATGGTCAAAAAGAATCTACAGCCATCAAAATTTGAACATGAAAAGGACCCCATACATCAAGGTGTGGCAAATAAAAAATTGGAAGTACTAATAGGAAAATATCATCTTGTATGTCTAGCAAGAGGACATATATCACAACTAGTTAAAACTTGTTTGCATACACTAAAATAAATATCAAACTTTCAATTTTCTCTTGAATGTCTCTCAAAGTGAGAGTCTTTCCATTTTATAAGAGAACAAAGATTACACATGCCTAAAGATTCGCAATTCCTATCCCTAAAGATAAACTACTCTATCTCTACAAATGTGCTATTCAATCCCTCTAAATCTGCTTTGCTATCCCTCCAAAATAGCTATTCTATCACAATATTTATTCCTTTGATTCTACCATAAATCAATATGATAATACTAATTTATAGCACTATATAATTACTTTAATATATACAATTATTTAGCCTTCCATCATGCTAAAATCCCCCCTGAAATTGATGTTGGTGGATCAAGAAGCATCAATTTGCCTACTAGAAACTTATGGCGTTGCCATGCCATGGATTTTGTAAACGCATCAGCCATTTGAAGATCACTACCCACATGTGGAATAGTAATGACTCCTTTATCTACAGCTTCTCGTATATAATGACAACCTACTTCAATGTGTTTGGTCCTCTCATGAAAAACTGGATTAGTAGCAATCTGAATGGCACTTGTATTGTCAGCGTGGAGAGGAGTAGGATGAGATTGAGGAAATCCAATCCAGCAAGTAATCCACGAAGCCATATTTACTAATAATTTCACTTTAAAATGTTCATTTCATTTTTAATAAAATAATTTACAACCACAAATAGATGAGATTTACTTTAGACCACAAGTTTCAAAAGTCTTTCTTTCTTTCTTAAAGTTCGAACGAAGTTAAACTAGATCATATAAAATGGAACAGAGGGAGTAAAATTTGTAAAGAAGAAAGTTTCACCAATATAGAAATGAAATTTTGTTGTGGAAGAATAAGTACTGAATTAGTGCATTCTAAAACAAAGTGAAAAAGGAGATGTGTAGTTAGCGGAGGTTTTGGTGACATAAAAGATGAATAACATTATCAGTTTAGAGAAAGAAAAATGGACAAGGAATTACCCAAATATGTTGGACATTTAAGACTTTAATTAACTTTAAGAATGTAGTGGTGTTAACATTAAGAATCATCTTTATTAGTACTAATTGTTTTCTAGCCTTCTTTTCCATTATGTTTTGTCTATTGAGCAACCAAAATTCTAAATGTAGTATAAGATAAGATTATATACGTAAATATGTATATCATTGAATCCTTTTGTTTGCTTTTTTCGTTACATCCCTGTAACATCTCGCTAAGTGAAAGAGCTAGAATTAGAAAGAGTCATTTTTGGAAAGAATGAAAATCTGGAAAATTTGTCAAGTTATGTTAAGTATGGGTTTTTTGTCAACTACAAATGACCATAACTCATAGCTCAAGATGATTTAGGTGTACTACAAGATACTGTAGGAAATATCTTTGAATTATCTTTCCAACGCCGCTGAGTTTGGGCAATTTCGAATTTGTATGAGGGAGATATGACCATTCAAAGTTGGGCCGACTAGATAAGGAAAGTCAAAACCGGATTTTTAAGGGGTATTTTGGTCTTTTCCATAATCACTTGATTTAATTCGTTTTTAGTGAATTAATTAGGGTTAAAATTGAATTGGTTCAGTTTGCACAATTAAAAATTCACGCTAGGGCTTTAGAGAGAAGAACTCAAGAGAAAAGAAAAGAGGAAAAATAAGATTTAGTCGTCTTCGTAAGGAATTGATTGCGGATTTCGTCAAGGATTTGATCCTCCGAGGTATGTGAGACTTTCATCACATTGGGTTCGTTCACTTGCTCCCCAGTATACACGCAAGTGTATGTGGTTGTGCAAATAATATAGATTCTTTAAGAAACGAGTTATCGTTCCCAAGGGACTTAGATCAACTTATATTGAACACTTAATTCTACAAATAACAGTAAAAGTAACCTTTTCAAGAATTGATGATTTATTGTTGACTACTAATAATTATGAACTAACTGAAAGTAACTAATTGTGAATGACTTTAATATTATGTTTCAAGCAAGTTACAAGCAATTCTAGGGCTGCAGCATATACTGAATATCATGTATCTTATTATCGGCCTAGAACTAATTTCAGTTGTCAAGTTACTAGTTTATAGGGTTAATTATATGAGTCGGGCTATACACCTCTCGTCACCTACCCCAATTAGCTACCTAACTACATTGTTGAGCAGGGATAAATAGACTAATTGGCGAGCATTTATATTTCATCCTATTTCGTAACCAAGCGAGTTGTTCGTCCGGCCGTCACTCCTGAACACAAATCACCTCGACTTAACGGGTCGATCAAGCTCTCAATATTATCTGGTCTATTTAACCTCTCCTCTCCCAATTTTAAGGTTAAACAATAGATTTATCTCTAGATGGCCAGTCAAGAAATACTAAAACAAAAATATAGAAGTAACATATAATGACAACCAAGAATTAATTCATAAAGCCTTAAATAATCAACAATCCATTCATAGCTACAGCCCCAGAACTAGGGCGTTTAGCTACTCATGCTATTAGAAAACAAGAAAATACAATAGTTCATGCAATTTCTAGAAAATTAGAAGAGTTAAAGGATTAAAACCTATTACAAACTTGAATTCTTGCTTTTGCACACTAAATCAAAAGTCGAACCCCTACTAATGAGTCTATTTATAATAATTAGAAACACTAAGACTCAATCCTCAACCAACAAGGAGTCCTATTTAGTTGTATTTTCGTTGGAAAAGTCGGCATCATGGTGGGGCGCCGCGCCTAGCATAGCTCCTGAACCTGGCCTCCGAAGTTTCCTCCTTGGCGTGCCGCGCCTAGTAGTGCGCCTAGCCCTAGGGTCTTCATCCTTTGCTGCTTTTTACATCTCTTTTCTTCAAGTTGACTCTAATTCCCTTGAGAGTTCCTGAAACAACTAATCATGTGTGTAAGTGTACAATCATTCCAATTTACACCAAAAATTAAGCTAATGACTAGAGATCATCTTTCAATCTAATTGACTTATGGGCAATTATTGACAACTTAGGCATATAAATATGCCTAAGATCACCAAACATGTTTATTTCAGCGTGAATTCGTTCTACAAAGATTGAAAGTTTGAATGTTATTGATGGGTGTCCTTGAATTACTTTCGTTCTTGAATTTGGGTTGAGTTTGAGGAGTTCTTGAGAGTTTATTGTTGATTATTAGAGTTACTTTGAGTTAGATTCTTGTGTATATGTTTTGGGTACCTAAATCTAAAGAGATATTGAGAAAAAAAATCGAGTTTAGGCGAATTGGGGTTGGAAAATGAAGAAGGAAAAAGTCGGGCAAATCTGGGTACCAGGTCCGCGTCATAGACTTGTTCCTCAGGATTGGAAAATTCTCTCCCGCGTCGCGGAGCGGTCACGGACCGTTCTACCTCAAAATTTATTTCGCGACCAAATAATTAAATGTATCTCTGCGTCGCAGACTTGTTTCCAGGCAGTGATTTCTTGATCGTTCTCATGTTTAGCTATCTAAAAACACTCTTAAACATCATGAGACCTTTCCTATCACAAATCACAATCCTTGAATCCGTAAATTCAAATTCAAGGAAAGTTAAGAACCAAGTCTAAAGAGTTCTTAGACTCATTTCAAAAGTCTTTTGCAAACGTTTTAACTTTGTTTTAAGACTTTAGTTTTGAGTTGACTAAAGAGAAAAGATCAAAGTTCTTTTCTTCAAAAGAGTATGTCGGGATTATGTATTCCCAAAAAAGTTAATGTTTTCACATTTAAACAAGAGAGGAAACACTTAGTTGAGGTGTTCTATATCACGGCAAGTTATATGACAGTTCTGGCAGCGTGGGCAAGACGTTGTATCTTCACATTAGCTCATAGTGATGATTGCCGGTTAGAGAAACTCCCACAGTATTATATTACTTTATATGTAAACTGGGTTGTTATTGTATTTATTTAACACATTGAGTTGTCATCTACTATTTTAAATGCATTGTATAAGCTGCACCTTTATTATTGTTTTACTTTGCATTTGAGTTGAGTATTAATGATTTGAGTAAAGCTATGGTAAGTGTTCTTTTCAAATTTCTTCCAAACTTATGTCATGTTTAATTTTTCCCTCGCATGCTCATACATTCAATTTATTACTGCCATTTGGCCTACATCATTTTATGATGTTTTCCAGATGATATTCTCGGAGTCCCTCCTGAAAGAGAAATAGACTTCGATATAGATATTCTTCCTGGTACTCGCCCAATATCTATTCCGCCATATAGAATGGCTCGAGCAGAGTTAAAAGAGTTAAGAGAGCAGTTCAAAGAACTCCTAGAGAAAGGTTTTATTCGACCAAGTGTCTCACCTTGGGGCACTCCGGTCTTATTTGTGAGGAAGAAGGATGGTTCCCTTAGGATGTGTATATATTATCGTCAGTTGAACAAGGTTACCATCAAGAATAAGTATCCTCTTCCAAGAATTGATGATCTCTTCTATCAACTTCAGGGTGCCTCTTGTTTCTCTAAGATAGACCTCAGATCTGGCTACCATCAGTTAAGAGTAAGGGAATGTGATATTCCAAAGACAGCTTTCAGAACCCGTTACTGTCATTATGAGTTTCTGGTTATGTCGTTCGGTTTAACTAATGCACCTGCAGCATTCATGGACCTTATAAATAGAATATTCAAGCCTTACTTAGATATGTTTGTTATCGTGTTCATTGATGACATTCTAATCTATTCGAGGAATGAGGATGATCATGCCCGCAATTTCAGAATAGTCCTCCAAACTCTAAAGGATAGAGAATTGTATGCCAAGTTCACTAAGTGTGAGTTTTGGCTTGAGTCTGTGGCATTCTTAGGCCATATAGTTTTTGGTGATGGGATTAGAGTTGACACTCAGAAAATAGAAGAAGTGCAGAATTGGCCTAGACCCACATCTCTGACTGATATTATGAGTTTCTTAGGGTTGGCTGGATATTATAAAAGGTTCGTAGAGGGGTTCTCAACTATTTCATCCCCTTTGACTAAGTTAACTAAGAAAACAGTGAAGTTTCAATAGTATGAAGCTTCTGAGAAAAGCTTTCAGGAATTGAAAAAGAGGTTGACTACTGCCAAGTATTGACCTTACCAGAAGGTACGGAAGGCTTTGTTGTATATTATGATGCGTCTAGAGTTGGTTTGGGTTGTATGTTAATGCAGAATAATCATTAGTGTCATAGGTGAAAGAAAAGAAAGACCAAGACCCTATTGTCACGACCCGAGCCTACACCCCGGATGTGACACGGTGTACAAGACTCCGAAAATTCTCATACAAGCCTCATAGAACATCATCACATAAGAACATAGGAAATAGTGTGGAATTTAAAACTTTTAATCCAAACAATCTAAAACTGTTATTTAAAACAACGAAAGTCTAGGCATAATCTCACATGGCCATCTAATACAATCGAGGTCTAAAAATAGGGTAACGGCTCCTCTACAATAGAAAGTCTAAAAATTATCTAGTACAATGAAAGACATGAAACATCAATAAAGCACTTGTCCTTGGATCCATGAGGACATACCACAAGCTTTGGAAGAAATCAATACAAGCTTCGAGTAGAAGGAATCACCTCAAATTCCGAAACCTACACCTTGTAGTAAAATAGAACAAATATGGGTTAGCACACAAAAATGTACTAAGTATGATAGCGATGCAAAAATAATGCTTTAAAAGGGACATTTTGGTTGAAAACCACGCTATATGCCAATTTGAAAAAATATCATGAACTTTAGTACAAAAAGCATAAGATACAACATATTCAACATATAAGCCATTACAACCCATTAGTATCTTCACCTTAAGCAACCCTGAGCTATACTTTTGCAATGTAAGAATAACATCTCATACTACTATTCCTACTAAGTACCACTTTGAGGCCACTATAGATGAACTTACCATTATTCATACTCATCTTTAGTCAATACTCATGCGTAAGGATCATTCACATTTATTAAGTCATGGCAAGGAAAGTAATTCATAATAACATTCCAAGTTAAGCATTCATCATTACATTAAGCATTTAAGTCAACATTCTCATTAGCTTCATTAAGAGCACGTTCATTTCATTTAGACTTTAAGCATTAGAGAATCACACCATAGCCCTCTCAAAGCCTACTCGTGCAATGCATGAATGACATCCCATACTACCACCCACACTTCATTGAACATCTTGAGTAACCATAGTACGTATCTAACATGATGGGAATAAGTCCTAACCGACATAGACCATGAGAGCTAAATCATTGAATTCAGTGTCATGCCCCAAATCGAAAAGAGTTGGTCTACTTGCCTAAGGTAGAATCGGTAACATTTTAGCTTAGGTGGATCCATTAGCTAATATCCTATGTGGGCACATAGTTATGGGATAAGAAATATATTCATTGAAACCCGGCCTAAACATGGGGAGAGCTTCCACCTTACCATATCCACTCGGTACTAAGCTTACATTCCCATAAAGCATTTCATTACTTTAACATTATTACTCATGAAAGGGTGCCATTGGCCTAACGACCCTAGGTACATTGATTCACACATGAATGGGTGCCATAAGCCAACTGAATCAAGGTACATTATTAGGATAGCTCATTGAATCCTCATGACAGGGTGTCATAAGCCTACCGATTCAAGGTTCATCATTATCATTTATGGAAGGGTGCCATAAGTCTACCGATCCAAGGTTCATTATTATCATGCATGGAAGGTTTCCATTAGCCTACCAGTCCAAGACACATTATTAGAATAGTTCATGGACTCATCATGCAAGGGAAACCAACATTAGGTCTACCAATTTAAGACAAACCCTAGCATACTTCATTAATCATTTATGAAAGAACTACCACCATTAGGTCTACCAATTCAATATTCATTATGTAAAGATACATTAGTTACACTAGAAGAGGATTCCCTAATCCTACCAATCCAAAATGTCACAATTAAGATCACTTTGATTTACACAAGACAAGGATGCCCTAAGCCTACCAATTTAAGGTGTAACATTAAATTGAAGAAATCTTTCACATTATATCATCATCATTCATAAGTGTATAATTGAGAATAAACTTTCAATAATAACACAATTTCATTGTAGACATGATCACATTACTTTCATTGAAATCACAAACCATATACATAGCATCATGATTATACAACATTCTTCATAACTTGCCCATCAAGGCCATGAATCACAATTAACCAACACACATAGATTAATACAATTTAGGCATAAATAATTACATAATTCAATAAACTAAATCAATATAGACTTAATCTCTTCACATGCTTCCATAATCAATCAATCCCAAATCACAAATTCACAATTTAGTATTTTGGGGGAATTATGGGTTCATGGGGGAATTTCATCATAAATCAACATTCATTCCTCAATTTAATCATAATTCACCATAAAATAATCATTGAAAACGTTTTGAAGTTGAACCCATGACTTAGATTGAAACCCTAACTTTCGAGGGGTTTCGGAAACTTAGGAATCATGTTTTGAAGGGACTCCTTGGATGGAAACTAACCAAGGATGTAGTATACCATACCTTGATTGAAAAACTCCACGAAATTGAGTGAGAAAGATGAACTCTTACTCTCCAAACCTTGACTTCTTCTTCTCTAATGGAGGTTTCTAGAGACAGAAATATTTTGGAGAGGAGGTGGTTTGTTTATTGAGTTTTGGGAATAATGCATTGTAAAAGGTGTTTAATAGTTTAAATAGCCTTAAATAACTCTAATAAAATAATATAAACCATCCCCAACCCATAACTAATTAATTTGGAATTTACTAGATTGCCCCTCTAATGGCCGAACCTAGGCATCTTTTCAGTGGTGACCTACGCCCACCAACTCACTGACCGTGAGTGGGGTGACGCCCCGTACTCCACGTCCGTGGTTTGGTTTGGAGACTTGACATTTAGGGGTCTTGACCTACGGACCTTCCCCATGGGCGTGGATGGACCTACGAGGCGTAGGTCCCATCCGTAGGTCCTCATTTGTTTGATAGCTTTTGTTCTTTAGCAGCTTTGGGGGTTAGACTTTAGGACCCTTGGTTGGTCCTTGGGGAGTCGTACCCTGACTTTTAACCCCTCAAACTAAGCTCGGGAACATATTTTACAACATGAAACCCTATAACAAACTCAACAACAAACTCGTAAGGCCCTAGTTTCACCTACTAGTTTTCTGAGTCGTTACAATATCTCCCCCTTAGGAACATTCGTCCTTGAATGACACTTTAAACACTTTATGGCATTAAACACTCAAGACTAGCAGCCCATCATGCATGAAACATCATAAACAATGCACAAAACTAGGAGAAAACATATACTCCATCTCAAACATACTCAATGCAACACAAGGGAGTAGGAACTACATCTAAAAATTCAATATGCATGAAAACTTCAACATTTCTCATTTCATTGGAGAAATTACCTTCTCCAACTCAAATCATGCTCATCATAATATCATTAAGCAAATTATGCTATTATTCCTAAAAGCACATTTAAGCATGTTCAACAATTCACCTCATGAAGCATATAGACAACTCACACTAAATGCACATCAACATGAGGAACAAAATCATAAAAACTCATTTTCTCATTTAAACATGAATTAATCAAAAACATGCATAACATAAGGAGACCATGGAAACACATAATCACACATGAATCCAAAACATGAAACAAGCTACAAGGAACTCTTGGTCTCAAGCTTGAATAGGAATAGAAGGAAATAGATAAGGATATCGAAACTCTCAACAACCTTACTATTCAACATACCATCTCCCCTTTAGGAGTAAACCCATACAAAGTCTAACATGAAAATAACATAGGGACCTTAAATAAACATTCAAAACCATAAGGGGCTATCAACATAACGGTGCCTTCATCCGGAAGAGCTCTTTTGTCCTCTCTAGACCGGAGTGCATAGAAATGACCATGCTTTGGAGAATTAGGATATGGGCCACTATGAGAAGCTTGTTTGGCCTCTCTTCCTTTGGACGCAAGAGTAGGGAAATATTTCACTTGATGGTCACTCTTCCCACAACAATAACACCCATTTGTAGCGGCTAGGAACTTCCCAGAATGCTTCTTTCCACAATTGGTGCAAGTAGGTTTAGGAAATGGAGACCCACTACTACCTTTATCTTGGTTAACCCTAGGAGTGCTTGAATAATCTTGGTTAGAAGCCCTCTTTTTGAACCTTGGTTGACCTTGCTCATCGAACCTAGCCCTCTTCATCTCTCTATTCTTTCTCTTAAGTTTGGACTCCTCAATTTGTTGAGCATACACCATGAGCCTAGAGATATTCATGTCATCATGGAGCATTGTCGTACGACATTCTTTCTCAACTAGCTCGGACACACCCATCACAAATCTACTCATCTCATCCCTCGGGTTAGACACCAAAGAAGGAGCATACTTAGACAATAGGGTAAATTTCAAGGAATACTCTTGCACACTCATGCTACCTTGCCTAAGGTTGATAAATTCTTCCTTCATAACTTCTTTCTTCTCACGGGGAAAGAACCTATCAAGGAATGATTTCTTAAACACCTCCCAATCTATGGGACATGCTCCTATCATCCTATTGTTCTTCTATTGAGTGAACCAAACTTGGGCAACATCCTTCAATTGATAAGCGGCTAGTTTCTCTTTTTCTACCGAAGTCAGCCACATAGCATTTACTACCTTATACACCTCATCCACAAACTTTTGGGGATCCTGTCCCACCTTAGAACCTAGAAACACCGAAAGATTCATCCTCACGAAGTCCCTCAACCTAGAAGCCATGGTGCTCACATTAGGGTTCACATAAGTCTCAACACTCCTAGTGTCTTGAGCCGTCATAGCTTGGGCTTGAGTAGTTACGGCTTGAGCCATCATTAGAAGAGCCAACCTAACTTCCTCATTGATCATAGTCAGAGGATCAATAGGAACTTGGTTACCTTGAGGAACTTAGTTATCTTGAGGACCTTGGGGAGGAACTCCCTCATTCACATTCTCCCCTTCCATCCTTCTTGCATTCACCCTTCTTGTATTCATATCCTATAAATACAAGAGAAGGGTTAGGGAAAGGACTTCATAGAGTTAAAACTCTAAGGCACGACTTAAAGAGTAATGAAAGAAGTGTAGTTTCCTAAAGTCTTATAGCCTGTCATTCATAAATGTGGCGCGCTTCACACTATGAACAAGACTTTAGTATACGTGACTTATGAGACATCAATCCTAAAAACCATCCCAACATCTTGTGCTCTGATACCATGTTTGTCACGACTCGAGCCTACACCTTGGACGAGACACGACGTACAAGACTCCAAAAAGTTTCATACAAGCCTCATAGCACATCATCACATAAGAACATAGGAAATAGTGCGAAATTTTAAAATTTTAATCCAAACAATCTAAAACCTTTATTTAAAACAACGGAAGTCTAGAAATAGTCTCACATGGCCATCTAATACAATCGAAGTCTTAAAACAAGGTCACAACCCCTTTACAATAGAAAGTCTAAAAAGTACCTAGTACAATGAGAGACATGAAACATCAATAAAACACTTGTCCTTGGATCCATGAGGACATACCACAAACTTTGGAAGATATCAATCCAAGCTTCGACTAGAAGGAATCACCTCAAATGCCGAAACCTACACTTTGTAGTAGAATGAAAGAAATATGGGTTAGTACACAAAAATGTACTAAGTATGATATCCATGCAAAAATCATGCTTTAAAAGGGACATTTTGGTTGAAAATCAAGCTATATGCCAATTTGAGAAAGCATCATGAACATTAGTACAAAAGGCATAAGATACAACATACTAGACATATAAGCCATTACAACCCATTAGTATCTTCACCTTAAGCAACTCTAAGCTATACTTGTGCAATCTAAGAACAACATCTCATACTACTATTCCTACTATGTACCACTTTGAGGCCACCATAGATAAACTAACCATTATTCATACTCATTTTTAGTCAATACTTATGCATAAAGATCATTCACATTTATTAAGTTATAACAAGGAAAGTAATTCATAATAACATTCCAAGTTAAGCATTCATCATTACATTAAGAATTTAAGTCAACATTCTCATTAGCTTCGTTAAGGGCACGTTCGTTTCATTTAGACATTAAGACATTAGAGAATCACACCATAGACCTCTCAAAGCTTACTCATGCAATGCATGAATGGCATCCCATACTACCACCAACACTTCATAAAACCTCTTGATTAACCATAGCACGTATCTAACATGATGGGAATAAGCCATAACCAACATAGACCATCAGAGCTAAATCATGGAATTCAGTGTCATGTCCCACACCGAAAAGAGTTGGTCTACTTTCCTAAGGTAGAACCGGTAATATTTTAGCTTACGTGGATCCACTAGCTAATATCCTATATGGGCACATAGTTATGGGATAAGAAAGATGTTCATTGAAACCCGACCTAAACATAGAGAGAGCTTCCATATTACCATATCCACTCGGTGCTAAGCTTACATTCCCATAGAGCATTTCATTACTTTAACATTATTACTTATGAGTGGGTACCATTGGCCTACCGACCCAAGGTACATTGATTCACACATGAAATGGTGCCATAAGCCTACCGATTCAAGGTACATTATTATGATAGCCCATTGAATCCTCATGAAATGGTGCCACAAGCCTACCGATTCAAGGTTTATCATTATCATTTATGGAAGGGTGCCATAAGCCTACCGATCCAAGGTTCATTATGATCATGCATGGAAGGGTGCCATTAGACTACCGATCCAAGACACATTGATAGAAAACTTCATAGACTCTTCATGGAAGGGCTACCAACATTAGGTCTACCGATTTAAGACAAAGCTTAGAATACTTCATTAATCGTTTATGAAAGGACTACCACCATTAGGTCTACCGATTAAATGCTCATTAAGTAAAGATACATTAGTTACACAAGAAAAGGATGCCCTAAGCCTACCAATTCAAAATCTAATAATCAAGATCACTTTGATTTACACAAGAAGAGGATGCCTTAAGCCTACCAATTCAAGGTGTAACATTACATTGAAGAAACCTTTCACATTATATCATCATCATTCATAAGTGTATAATTGATAATAACCTTTCAATAATAAAACAATTGCATTGTAGACATGATCACATTACTTTCATTGAAATCACAAACAATATACATAGCATCATGATTATACAACATTCTTCATAACTTGCCCATCAAGGCCATGAATCACAATTCACCAACACACCTAGATTAATACAATTTAGGCATAAATAATTACATAATTCAATAAACAAAATCAATATAGACTTAATCTCTTCACATGCTTCCATAATCAATCAATCCCAAATCACAAATTCACAATTTAGTATTTTGGGGGAATCATGGGTTCATGGGGGAATTTCATCATAAATCAACATTAATTCCTCAATTCAATCATAATTCACCATAAAATAATCATTGAAAACGTTTGAAGTTGAACCCATGACTTGATTGAAACCCTAACTTTTGGGGGATTTTGGAAAGTTTGAAATCATGTTTTGAAGGGGCTCCTTGGATGGAAACTAACCAAGGATGAAGTCTATCATACCTTGATTGAAGAAACTCCACGAAATTGAGTGAAATAGATGAACTCTTGAACTCCAAACCTTGACTTCTTCTTCTTCAATGAAGGTTTCTAGAGAGTGAATTATTTTGGAGAGGAGGTGTTTTCTATTTTGAGTTTTGGGAATAATGCATTTCAAAAGGTGTTTAATAATTTTATAATCCTTAAATAACTCTAATAAACTAATATAAACCGTCCCCAACCCATAACTAATTAATTTGGAATTTACTAGATTGCCTTTCTAATGGCCAAACCTAGGCAACTTTTCAGTGGTGATCTACGCCCACCAGCCCACGGACCGCGAGTGGGGTGACCCCCCGTACTGCATTTTCGTGATTTGGTTCAGAGACTTGACATTTAGGGGTCTTGACCTGCGCACCTCCCCCATGGGCGTGGATGGACCTATGGGGCGTAAGTCTCATCCATAGGTCCTCATTTTTTTGACAACCTTTGTTCTTTGGCAGCTTTGGGGGTTAAACTTTAGGCTGCTCCTTGGGGAGTCTTATCTTGAAGTTTAACTCCTAAAACTCTCAACCTAAGCTCAGGAACTCATTTTATAACATGAAACCCCATAACAAACTCAACAACACACTCGTAAGGCTCTAGTTTCACCTACTAGCTTTCCGAGTCATTACACCTATTTTTCTTGAATTGAAGGCAAATGTTAATAAGCAAAAAGTAATGGCTTTTGAACAATGGGGAGATGGTGTATTGAGGTATCAAGGTAAGTGCGTACCAATGGTAGATGAACTCTAAGAGAGGATCATGGAGTAAGCTCATAGGTCCAGATATTCCATCCATCCGTGTTCCACAAAGATGTATCATGACTTGAGGGAGGTATATTAGTGGAAAAATATGAAGAAGGGCATTGCAAAGTTTGTTGCTAAGTACCCGAATTGTTAACAAGTTAAAGTGCAACACCAAAGACACGGTGGTATAACTAAGAATATCGAACTTCCAGAATGGAAGTGGGAAATGATCAATATGTATCTCATCACACGTTTACCAAGGTCTCGCAGACAACATGATTCTATTTGAGTAATTGTGGACTGAATGACCAAATCAGCCCATTTTTTTATCAGTAAAGACTACCCATTCAGCAGAAGATTATGTTAATTTGTATGTTTAGGAGGTAGTCAGACTTCATGGGGTTCTGGTATCGATTATTTCAGACAGAAGAGCATAATTTACTGCACAGTTCTGGAAATCTTTTCAGAAAGGCTTGGGTTCAAAGGTGAACTTAAGTATTGCTTTTCATCCACACACAGATGGTCAAGCAGAGCACACTATTCGGACTGTAGAAAATATGTTGAGGGCCTGTGTGATTGATTTCAAAGGTAATTGGGATGATCACCTACCTCTCATCGAGTTTGCTTACAACAATAGTTACCACTCTAGCATTTAAGTGGCTCTTTATGAATCTCTTTATGGGAGAAGATGCAGATATCCAATTGGGTGGTTTGAAGTTGGTGATATTGGGTTGATAGGACCAAGCTTAGTTCATCAAGATATTGAGAAAGTGAAGTTATTCCAGAGAGGCTGAAAGCAGCGCAAAGTCATCAGAAATCCTACACTGATGTTAGGAGAAGGGAGTTAGAGTTTGAAGTAGATGACTGGGTATACTTGAAAGTTTCATCCATGAAGGGTGCTATGAGATTCGGTAATAAGGGGAAGCTTAGTCCCCGATATATTGTCCATTATAGGATATCCAAAAGGATTGATAATGTATCTTATGAGTTGGAACTACCATAAAAGTTAGCAGCGGTCCATATGGTATTTCATATTTCCATGTTGAAGAAGTGCATGGGAGATCCTTCACTTATCATACCAACTAAAGATATTGGTATCAAGGATAGCTTGTCTTATGAAGAGATCCCTATTGAGATTCTAGACCGTTACGTTCGCAAGTTAAGGGCCAAAGAAGTAGCATTAGTCAAAGTTCTTTAGAGAAATCAGTTTGTTGAGGAAGCTACATGGGAGGCTGAGGAGGAAATGAAAAATAGATATCCACATCTCTTTGATCCCGGAGAAATTCTAGATCAAGGTACTAATTCTTTTCTTAATAATCTTTAATTGATATGCTTACTATGTTAGATTTGATTGTTGGGTGTTTGAACTGAATATTTGATGTTACGCCCTTAGCTTACTAGGAGTAATCTCATTCAAGGAAGAATGTCAAGGGGGAGACATTGTAATATCTCGCTAAGTGAAAGACCTAGAATTAGAAAGAGTCATTTTTGGAAAGAATGAAAATCTGGAAAATTTGTTAAGTTATGTTAAGTATGGGATTTTGGTCAACTTCAAACGATAATAACTCCTAGAACAAGATGAGTTAGGTGTGCTACAAGATACCATAGGAAAGATCTTTGAATTATCTTTCTAACGCCACCAAGTTTGCACAATTTTGAGTTGTATGAGGGAGATATGGCCATTCAAAATTGGGCTGACTATATAAAGAAAGTCAAAACCGAATTTTTAAGGGGTATTTTGGTCTTTTCCATACCCACTTGATTTAATTCATTTTTAGTGAATTAATTAGGGTCAACACTGAATTGGTTCAGTTTGCACAATTGAAAATTCACGCTAGGGCTTTAGAGAGAAGAACTCAAGAGAGAAGAAAAGAGGAAAATCAAGATTTTGTTGTCTTCATAAGGAATTGATTACGGATTTCATCAAGGATTTGATCCTACGAGGTATGTGATACTTTCATAATGTTGTGTTCGTTCACCCATGTGCCAAACATGTTTATTTCAGCGTGAATTCGTCCTAAAAAGATTGGAAGTTTTAATGTTCTTGATGGGTGTTCGTGAATTACTTTCGTTCTTGAATTTGGGTAGAGGTTGAAGAGTTCTTGAGAGTTTAATGTCGATTATTACAGTTACTTTGAGTTATATTCTTGTGTATATGTTTTGGGTACCTGAATCTAAAGAGATATTGAGAAAAAGAACCAAATTTAGGCGAATTGGAGCTGGAAAATGAAGAAGGAAAAAGTTGGGAAAATCTGGGTACCAGGTCCGCGTCACGGACCTGTTCCTCAGGATTGGAAAATTCTCTCCCTCATTACGGAGCAGTCACGGACCGTTCTGCCTCAAAATTTATTTCGCGACTAAATAATTAAATGCATCTCCGTGTCGCGGACTTGTTTCCAGGCAGTGACTTCTTTAACGTTCTCATGTTTAGCTATTTAAAAACCTTCTTAAACATCATGCGACCTTTCCCATCACAAATCACAATCCTTGAATCCATAAATTCAAATTCAAGAAAAGTTAAGAGCCAAAGTCTAGAGAGTTCTTAGAGTCATTTCAAAAGTCTTTTGCAAACTTTTAACTTTGTTTTACGACTTGGGTTTTGAGTTGAATAAAGAGTAAAGATCAAAGTTCTTTTCTTCAAAAGAGTATGTCGGGACTATGTATTCCCTAAAGAGTAAATGTTTTCACATTTAAACAAGAGAGGAAACACTGATTTCCAAGAGTGCCTTTGAGCTAGTTTTTGAGTAATTATCTCAAACCACAGAAAAAGTTTGTTTTTAAACATATGAGCTGAGTATATTTTGGGAGTAGTATTGAGCACCAATACGGGGACGAGTTCACAATAACTCAAGTCTCCATAAACCATGTAGCCATCGTGGGTAAAAAGGGTCATACTTTTTAGATGATTCCTTAGTGCTTTTTAGCATAGACTAGTGGATCCACTTAGCTGAGGCGTACTGTATCACGACAAGTTATAGGACAGTTCTGGCAGCGTGGGTGAGATGGTGTATCATCACATTAGCTCATAGTGATGGTTGTCTGTTAGAGAAACTCCCACAATATTATATTACTTTTATATGTAAACTGAGTTGTTATTGTTTTTCTATAACACATTGAGTTGTCATCTATTGTTTTAAATGCTTTGTATAAACTGAACCTTTAATGTTTTTTTACTTTGCATTTGAGTTGAGTATCCATGAATTGAGTAAAACCAAGGTAAGTGTTGTTTTCAAATTCCTTTCAAGCTTATGTCATGTTTAGTTTTCCCCTCGCATGCTCGTACATTCAAGATGCCATTTAACCTGCATCGTTTTATGATGCAGATACAGGTAATCAGGATCAACATCCAACACCTCGTTGATCCATTTGAGCACTGAGAGTCAGTTGGTGAGCCTCTTTTCTTTCGGAGGACCCCTTTTTATTGCTTATAGTTAGTTCATTAGGATGTCGTGGGTCTTGTCCCGACGTCCATCTCAGTTGTTAGATTCTTCATAGACAGTTAGTAGTTCATTTGTCGTTACATTGTTATTTTTTATGTTAAGACTTGAATTGCCACTTTGAATGAGTTGCATGTTTTATCTTTAAACGTTCCAAGTTATCTTTTAGACAGTTGAGTAAAGATGCATTGAATCTTTGTATTAATGTTTTAAGTCTTCCACTATGATTTAAGTCAGGCCAAGGGTTCGCTTGGGGCCAGCAATGGTTCTTGAGTGTCAGTCCCGCCCAGGGTGTAGGCTCGGGGCGTGACAATCCCATATGGTTAAACTATGAGATGGTTATATTAAAATCTTCCCATACTAAATCTCAAGATCGAGCCTTGAAATAAAAAAAAACCTTGTGATAATGGACATAAATACCTCCGAATTAATTCGACCAACCAACTTCAAATAATGATTAAATAGGCCCGAAAAATTCAAATAATGATTAAATAAACTAGAATATATATATATATATATACATATATATATACATACATACATATATATGCTACTAAAAATAACTAAAAATAACGAGTTTTGGAATGATAATAAATATGATAATAAATATGTAGAATGATTGATAATAAATATGCAGAATGATTGATAATAAATATGCAGATTGATGTAAATCATACTCAGTACTCCCTCTCACGTTGTGTCCTATCATGTTTGTCTTGGGTTTTTGGCTATATTTTTCCCTTTTTTAAAAAAATTACCCCGTTCATATCTCTCTGTTATCCTGTGTTCCTGATAACTTCTTCTTTAACCCCACCCCGGAAATGGCACACAATGTCCTACTAATCATGGCGAACTTCTTAATGCCTGTAAAACATCCTAGAAATTTACAGGTTAATCCATCGTTGTTATCAAGAAATTAAGAGCTTAACCATATACTAAGGGTAGTTCAAGACATAATAACATTTTATAATACAAACATAATTTACATAGAGGATTATTTTATGGGGAAAATACAGGAAAACATAGGAGACTTACATGATTTGGACGGAGAGAGGTTTTCCTTTCGGGAACCCCGGTTGACCCTTACAAGCTAAAATGCACACTTTTATACAAACTTAATATTACAAGAGGGTTGTTAGAGGTCTTTGTTTTGGGTCGTGGAGAGGATTTTTCGGAACATTGGCAAGTGGAATATGTTGTGTGTGTCATTTTTCTTCCTTGAAGTTTCGTTATATAGAGGTCTTAAGGTTTAAAGTAGAATAAAAGTAGTGGCCTAAATTTGGCCGACACTCTAAGGGTAAAAAGATAAAAAGTAGTGGCTTAAAATTAGCCGACACTCTAAAGATAAGATCGAATAATACACGTCGGGTACACATTTGGGCCCCATCGTCACATGCATTATTGTCACTTATTTGACGCATGCTTATCAATTTTTTTCCTTTTTAGAGGATAGTGATAAAGTAAGCACTCACACGACAATTGTGGGCATACCCACATGGCACACACCTTTATTCACACTTTATTGTATTGTCTTAATCTCGTTTATCTTTTTGCGTTCTTCGTCTTTAGGTATCCAGGTTGTGCAAAGCGATGGAATCGAAGCTCATTCCAGAGTCATCATCTTCATTAGAATTTTGGGCGTCTTGGTAATATGAATGTTCTCCATAGTTTTCTTCTCCGGAAATTGGGGATCTAGCTCTATTATAAGTTGGACTATCTCTTCTCGAGCTTGTATTTATTCGGTCTTTATCTGGTACCAGTCTATCTTCACTTGGATCTGGTTTTTGTGTAGTAATTACATGTTTGTCTTGTCTTTGTTGAATTTTTTTTTTTCAAGAGTCTGTTTTATTATGCTCTCTATTTTATCATTTTTTTTTCTTTTTGTGGAGCATAGTTTTCTTTTTTAGTGTCTCTACTGGAATAAAGGATCTGGGTAGTCGCCGTCTGGATGAAGAACTTTCTTCTTCACCTTTTGGCAAAGTGACAGCCATGAACAGATTTGAGGTGTCTTTACCGGCTACCGTTTGAACCGGACTAGTCGTATCTTTATCATCCGATACGGTGGATCTTATTGCATTCGTTGGGGGAATGCACACCCTTCTTATCCATTTGATCTTGAGATGGAAAACTCGGTGCTGAAATCTGTGTACCGGTGGGAGTCGTTTGAGAGGAATCCTTACCTTTAAATAATCTTACTTGCTCCATTAATTTGGCATTTTCTTGGAGTAGGGCTTCATCTTTTCTATTTAATCTTTTGAAGGGTTCTGTCATCGAGGAACAATGGTTACATAAAATTATTTTATTGGTGTCTTTTTGGATGTTGTGTTGAGGGGTTTTTTGTGGATTTTGTCTGAGGGCTGGCGAGATATAGTAGTTTGGACCAAGTATCCCTCTTGCATAATCTAGAGCTTTAGTAAAATCGTTAAAACCTTTAAAAAGAGGAGTTTTAACCCCGTTTATAGAGACTAGTACTTCTATCCAAGTTTGAAAAATACCATTAGTTTTACCATGTATTACAACATAATATTTAAATTTATTTTCTCTACTTTTGTCGGTAAAATATTGACATAATGCATTTAATGAAGCTATGAAATATTTACTGACTTTCTTATTATATGTCATCCATAAGTTGTCTACTAAACATTTCTGAGGTCTATCTAACACACATTCTGGCAATTCACTGAATGATAAATTTGACTTTGGGTAACACATTAAATTATACTTACCAAAATACATGTGTTCCATCATTTCTACTGATGTTGTCTAGGGTCTAAACTTCATATTACCTAATAGAGTCTGAGCGTGAGCGTATGTGTCTGATGCTGAGGCTACTCCTTTGCCTTTGTCTATTGGAGCTGGACCTGTTGGTCTCATGCTGAAAACAAATGTATAGTTAGGTCATTTTTATATTTGGTCGACTTAACTGGTCTGCTATATTGTTATCTTTTCCTTTTATATATTCAAATATAACATTTGGATAGATAGATATAGTATCCATAAAATTTAGCCATCTTCTCTTGCTACTAGCTTTTTGATTTATTTTTTGATGAAATTTAACTATGGCTTCGCAGTCAGCCCTTACTAATAATTCATTTTTATTTAAAACATATAACTTAAAGCTATTTAGGCCATATATTATTGCTAAAACTTATGCATCTATACTACTCATATTTCCTTTCTCTTTATATTTTCCACTTTGATAGGCACAAATCTTTTCGTCTGTCTTATCACTGTATTTATTTGGTTTGGCTTTTAATACAGCTCCCCATCTTTGGAAACTGCCATCTGTCTCAATTATTAAATAATCGGTTTCTAGTGGTATACTCAGTTCTAGAATATTTTTAACTTTTTCTTTAATTGGTTGTATTAATTTTATATCTTCTATGTTAAAATATTTTTGCCCTTTGCTTCCTGTTTTTGAATATAATGGTCCGACTAGTTTTCCTAAGTCTTTAATAAAGTTTCTAGCATAATTTACCAATCCTAAGAATTTTTGTAAGTCTTTTGTATTATCTAATTTATCAGGCATGTCTAATACTTTTGTTGCTATATGTGGTTGTAATTTAACTTTTCCGTCTCCTAATATTACTCCTAAAAAATTTATATAGTTCTTGCATAATTCCATATTCTTTTTACTTACTATTATTCCATTTTGTACAAATAATCTAAATACTGTCTTTAGATGTCCTAGATGATCTTTGATGTCTTTACTGAATACTAAAATGTCATCTACATATACTAAAACAAACCTTTTATAGTCTCCAAATATAGTATCCATTTTTCTTTGAAATATTGGCGGGGCAGTTTTTAGTCCAAAAGGCATGGCTAGCCATTCAAAATGTCCTTCAGGAGAAGGACAAGTGAATGCCGTCCACTCGATACTTTCTTCATGCATTTTAACCTGCCAATATCCTGACTTACAGTCGAATTTACTAAATACCTTCTTTCCTTGGATTCAGTTGATTAATTCATTTTTATCTTGTAATTTATATGCATCTGTTCTTGTATTATCATTAAGTCTTTTGTAGTTAATTACCATTCTTGCTTTACATCTTACTATCTCACTATGATTTCTTACTATGAATGCTGTTGATCTATGTTTTGAAGTAGATCTCCGTATTACTCCTAAATTTAATAATTCTTTTATTTGTACACCAAAATCTTCTAGATCTTGGTTAGTTGCTTCAATAGCAGCTGTCTTTATTATGTATTCTGGATTTATAATGTCTAATTTACAGACTACTTTATTATTCTCCCAATATTTTAAGGGTTTTTCTCCTGTTATCTCCATTTCGTCTAATATTTTTACTATATTGTCTAAGTCTTTAGGACTTCTAATTGTTCCTATCTTGTCGATTCCTGTTTGAAAATTATAGAATTCACTTTCTATTTCTATCAGGGTATAATTCTTTTCCCTTATATCATATTCTTCCTCTTCTTCTTCTTCGTATTGTTCTTTATGTATTTGGTCTTTACAATATTGACTTTTATTTTACAGTCTTTACAACATGTCTGTAAGTTGTCTGGGTGCTGGGAGATATACTAGCTTGTCTTCCTTTTGTTTCAAAATTGATAGTTTGTACTGGTGTATAGGTTAAATTTTTGAAGAATATTACCCCATCTCTTGTAATCAATGTTCCTCCATTGTTCTGTATCATGAATTTTAATCCTAATACAAAATCTAAATTTATGTTTAGGTCTCTTACCCATATCCTGTCGAGGGTGTACATTGGTTTATAAAATTCATTACATGTATTTACAAAACTTACCTGAGTCTTTCCTATATGATGTTGATATGTATTATACGTTACGTCCATTTGCATTGCTGTAATTGGCTTATCTAAGGTTCGTATTAATTCTTGTGGTAGGATCTTTTTGTTTATTATACTACATGTACATCCTGTGTCTACCAAAGCTAAGGTTTCTAATTCGATATCTTGTATTTTGAGCCTAGCCAGTACTTTTATAGTAGTAAATGTTTTATCTTCGTTACATATCAAATTCTGATAATGATTTACTATTGTCTCTATATTCATTAGTTCTGCTTCTTGGGTGGATGTTTCGCACATCCCCCATTCTTCTGTTCTTTGTAATGATTTTGTCCTATTTTCCTCCAGTTTTAGTTTTCCTTTTTCTAACAACATCACCTTCTGTTCTAATTCATTCATCCTACTTTCTAATGTTATCATTTGTAAATTTATTGTATCATTACTTGCCTCTTTATTTTAATGCCCTTCTTTTATTTTAATTTTTAATAAACTTTCTATGCATGTGATACATCCTTCAGCATAGCAAAACTTATATTTTGCCCTTTTATCTCTACTTGGATATCATCTACATAGAATACATTGGTTACTATCTATTACTTTTATTTCTTTCGAATTCATGATTACATTCTTGTGAAATATTCATCATTGTATTTATTTTTAATTCTTCTAAATCCATGTTTTTTAATTCTAAACCTATTTTGTTTATTAATTCTTCATTATCTGAATCTGAATCTTCAGACCGGTTCTTTTCTGCTATCTCTATGCTTACTATTGAATATATACTCTCATTATCTGACATATATTCATCTACATTAATCAACGTTTCTTGAAAATCCTCTATTAACTGTGAGTTTCTAGTTCTACTGTTGTTTCTTTTAGGACATACGTTTGCTAGGTGTTCTATACTTCCACATGTGAAGCATTCTAGTTTATTTTTATAGTTCCTATCGTTTCTATATTTCCTAACATGTCTATCTTTATTTAGATATGGTTTTTTAGCTGAAGACTTTCTCAGATAGTAGCTTTTATTATATTGATGGTCATAGTAAGGTCAGCGTTTCTTGTATGTCTTTTTTGGTTTACTTTGTTCTTTATCATAACTTTGGGTTGTATATATAACATTTTTACAGAAACTCATTTCATTCTTCTTTAGTTGTTTCTGTATTTGTACATTTTTCTGTTAATATTTCCATTATATGTTGTACTTTGTGTCCTATAGACCATTTACCATTAGGGTTTTGTATTACTCCGTCTCTTTTATACCATCTTTCTTCTATTTCTCTACCTAGAGCTCCTAGTAATTTATTAAACAGCTTTTTCCCTAATTCTTCATCAAAATAATTTCCGCTAATAGTGCAATAATAATAGTAATCTTTTAGAAAGATTTTGATGTGGAACCAACTTGTAATACTTAACTATTCTAGTTTTGTTAAAGCATTTCTTTGTAGTACTACTAAACCACTATTTGGGTCTTCTCCAGTAATTAGACTATGTATCTTATTTGTAAAATTGTATGGGTTCGCTCCCATATTTACCAATGCTTGGAATTCTTGTGGGAAGTTGGATTTATATTCTTCCCATAAAGCTTTTGCGGATTCTCCTAAAAATGTTTCCATGTATTTATACATTGTTTCTGCGTCTGTATCTTGGTATGTTTTTATATAGTCCGTCACTACTATCCCTTTCCATAAGTCTATAACTGCATTCCACATTTGCGGATCATGTGCCTCTATGTTTAATATTTTTCCTTTACTTCCCCCTTTTTGTAACCTAATAGGTTCTTCTATAGGCATTCTCCTACCCATTAGTCTTACACGTTCTGTTATTGTTTCGAGATTTACTCTAAATACTCTTCTTCTTGGTACATTTCCTGTACTTGTGTCTATCGTATGTGGTTGGGCAGTTCTTTGGAATGAACTAGCACTTGAACTGGTGGATTTCATAAATTCCCTTTGACTTATTATAGAATTTCTTTTCGTTCCATCTTCGCTAATATATATATTTTCTATTATCTCATCAAGGTTTCTTAAGTTTTCTTGGTTATTATAGTCTTTTCTATATCCTAAATTATCCGTTCTGAATTTGCATGTTTTAAAATGACTTTCTACTTCTGCTATACCCATGTTTCCTGTTCTACACCCCTTACATTTAAACGTTATTGTTTCATTATCTCTATATCTCTTTTATGCTTCTTGCAAAGCTTCATCTACTTCATATCCTTCTTGTATTATTTCTATGTTCATGAGATCTGTTTCTGCTTCTACTTCGTCTTCCAAATGTGTTTGGTTAGAGTAGCTATAATTTGTAAATCTTATAGATGTTTCTCCTTTCTGTATTAGTGCACATTAGATGGGAGTCTGGTGTGAGTACTTTCTTTTTGTTAAATTGTTCTAGGTTCCATTCTAATCCTGCGTATTCTTCTGGATTTATTTTTATTGGTTTTATTTACTTTATGCCTTTGTTTCCCATTACTTCCACTACATCTTTCACTTTTAATCTAAACCTTGTATTACTACTCAGTGCCATTTTTCCAATGAAACCTACACACATAAGTAAATTATTTCCGCTATTCATTTCTTCGTACCCTTTAGTCTGTATTCCTATTTTTATATGATTTCCGAATTTTGCTAGATTAATCATAAAATCTGGACTAATGTAAAATATTCCTCCATTATTTGCCATATCTACTTTTGTTAATCCTATAATAGATTTCTTTAGATCATACCATCTATCATCGTATATTACTATTAATACTATAGTTCCTAGATTCTTTCTAGTTAATCCTTTTAATCCTACTATTATTAATCCCATGTGCATTAATGTCATTCTTTAATGTGTTATTCCTCTTAGGGATCCTGGATTTACTAGATTCATAGTAGTTATTTTTTTCCCTATGGCTGAAATTTGTTCTTCTCTATAATGTCTATATAGCTGATTATTTCTAGCAAAATACCCTATAGCATATAGTGTTTTTGTGTTAAGTAAATTTAACTGATTTTGTTGGAATATTTTTAGGTCTTTATCTATTTTATTAATTGGTTTAACTCCTGGATTTGTTTATCGTTTTTTTTATTTCGTTTTAATATTCTTGATATAAGGTTATTTCCTATTCGATTATCAGAAAGACTTACTCGTGGTCTTTCTTTGGCTGTTGTTCTTCTACCTGAAAGAAAGTCCATTTTTGAGGTTTTCTAGCTGTTATTGGTCTTTTCCTATATGGAGTGATTTCAATATTTTTTAATTGGGTTATTAATTCTTCTATTTCAGAGTTCTTAGGTTATTCCTTTAAGGCTTCTTTTTCTTTTATTACTTTATCTAATTTTTTATTTAAATCTAACAGTAGTGCTATTATAGTATTATGTTGTTTGATTATTACTTGATCTGATTTACTTGCAGGTTGGTGATCAGACAATCCTTGCGGATCTGGTTGGATGCTTGCTATAAATTTTAGTGCTTTAATATATTTTGGATCTTGGCATAAGTCATTCATGAAAGGAGTTGTTCATCTAGTCTTTGTAATGTCTTTTTTAATTCGTTAATTTCAGTAGTTACTATTTCTACTTGCGTTGTTATTTGTATAACTAATTCAGTTATTTTTATTTCTAATTCTTTAGGCTTTCCGGTTATGGTTTTTATTAGCTTTTCTATTTCAATTTTTGTAGGTATCTTTTATATATTAAACTTATTATTCAAGTATTGAATTTTTCTATCTAGTTCTAGGTCTTGTGATTTTAAGAAATCAAAGTTTTGTTTCAATTTTTCCAATATCTTTTTGTGTTTACTTTGAGTTATTTCTATTATTTCTAGTAATTTTACTATACTCTTATCTTGTTCCTGTGTTTTTTCACTAAAGTTTATTATGAGATCTATTATTGTATTATATTGCTTGTCTTCTGAATGTAGAAGATGTTCTCCCTGACTAAAGTTGCATCTTATTATTGTGTTTTCCTTTAATATTCTATATTTCTTTTCAAGGTAGATTCTTAGATCTAAGTACTCTAGTTGTTTTAATGGATCTATAGTTACTATTCTTATCCTAGCGGAATAGCTAGTTCCCTAATATATTTATTTTGGACTCGTATGCGGTTATTTGCGTACTGGATATCACTATCTATGTTATGTAACTCCCACTTTATCGCACTTAATAATTCTGGGTTGACCAATGTTGGCCTAGTTGGCCTAGTTGATGAGTATAAACCTCCGTGATTACAAAGTCTGTCTACTAAATCTCGTTTCTAGTACTTTTAAATATAGGCTTAATGTTTTTTTTAGTTTTAGTCACTCTAGTTTTATCTTATTTTCTTTATATAAATGTCAATACCTTAATCTTAATTGGTTAGAAAATGGGTGTTTTTTCATATATTATATCTGTCTGGATTTTAGCTGTGTAATCAATTTATATTCTAACCTAGATATTATATCAATTAAATGGTTTAATCTGAGACGTTCTTCTTGTTGGGTGGAATTACCTTGTAGTTTCTGATTACTTTGTGGTCTCTTATATTCTAGATACAGACTTTCTAACTTTCTTTTTGTTTCTAGATGTATCTGTGTATTTCGTAGAGGTCTTCTCATTAGATGATTAATTTCCCAAAAACTTCTTACTCTGATACCAAAAATAACTAAAAATAACGAGTTTTGGAATGATAATAAATATGATAATAAATAACTAAAAATAACGAGTTTTGGAATGATAATAAATATGCAGAATGATTGATAATAAATATGCAGATTGATGTAAATCTTACTCAGTACTCCCTTTCACGTTGTGTCCTATCATGTTTGTCTTGGATTTTTGGCTATATATATATATATATATATATATATATTTAAATTACCCGATTCATATATCTCTCTTAACCTATATATATTGTTTATGTG